>PVLC010003274.1:40165-99857 GCA_004027655.1 Graphiurus murinus | reverse complement strand
GAGGAGGGGGAGGAGAAAAAGGAAGGTAGAGAGAGAGAAATGAAGAGAGAGAGAGAAGAGACTTCATTTTGTCATGGGCCAGTCTTCTTCCCTCCCTCTTTTGTACCTTCCTTTCTTTCTCTTATTTTTCTTCTTTTACTTTTTCTCATACTCAGTTAAAACACATTCATAAAAATGTTGCTTAGATCACCATATTAAAAATATTGACACTGAAATGTGAATGAGCAATAGAATTAATCCCATCACAAAATCACTACATTGAGCTTTTGTGCAGCAAAGGAAACTATCAAGAACCTAAACAGAAAGCCTACAGAGTGGGAGAAGATTTTTGCCAGTTTCTCTTCGGATAGAGGTCTAATATCTAGGATATTCAAAGAACTCAAAAAAATCACAGCTAAGAAAGCAAATAACCTAATCAAAAAATGGGCAAAGGATCTAAACAGACACTTCACAAAAGAAGAAATACAAATGGCCAATAAATGTATGAGGAAATGTTCCACATCATTAGCAATCAGAGAGATGCAAATCAAAACTACTTTGAGATTTCACCTAACTCCAATCAGAATGGCAATCATAAAAAACACGAACAATAACTGCTGGCGAGGATGTGGAGAAGTGGGAACTCTAATACACTGTTGGGATTGCAAACTAGTGCAACCACTTTGGAAAACAGTATGGAGGATCCTCAGATGTATGGGAATGAACTTACCATATGATCCAGCAATACCTCTTCTGGATATCTACCCAAAAGAATGGAAACCAAACTATCAGACCGACCCACGAAGAAAAATTTATCTGAGGCAAGAAGCATATGACTGAATCTTACTACTTCTTGGAGGGATAATTTAAGATATCAGAAAAACCACATTCAATGTAAATATTTTTATTTATTTATTTATTTATTTATTTATTTATTTATTTATTTATTTATTTATTTGCAGTACTGGGGATTGAACTCAGTGGCATTCAACCTCTGAGCTATACCCCTAGCCCTATTTTTATTCTTTATTTTGAAACAGGGTCTCAGTATGTTGCAGAGGGCCTTACTAGGTAGCTGAGTCTGGCCCCGAACCTGGATCCTCTGTTCTCAGCCTCCCAAATGCTGTGATTACAAGCATGCGCCACCACTTCTGGCTAAAAATATATTTAGAACATTCACATAAATAGTATTTTAATCAGTAAACTTGATTATCTTTGTGGATTCTTCGTCTATAGTTTCATACATAGATTCAATATTTCTGGAAATATATATTAGTAATATATTAATAAATTGGTAATATATTACTAGGTATACATTAGTTTGTGGTATGGGAGACTGAACTCAGAAACATTCTACCTCTGAGCTACATCCCTATCCCTTTTTAATTTTTGTTTTGAAACAGGGTCTTACTAAGGTTGCTGAGTGTCTTGCTACATTGCTGAGGCTGGCCTTAAACCTGCATCCTCCTGCCTCAGACTCTTAAGTACGTGGATTATAAGTGTGTGCCAACATACTTATTTCTGAAAATGTTTAGAAAAAAATTTTGGTGAACATGTACAGGCTTTTTTCTTATCATTATCCTCTAAACAATACAGTATAATAACTTTGCATATCATTTACATTTAATTAGATATTATAAGTACTCTAAAGATGATTAAAGTATACAGGGGGTTGTGTATATGTTATATGCAAATACTACATCATTTAGCATAGAATTGAACATCTGTGAATTTTGGTATCCAAAGGGGTCCTGAAACCAAATCCCACAGATACCAAGGGACAATTATATAAGAGCAAATATATTATTAATAATGAAATAGATCTTTAGATTTTCTGATTTTGGTAAATAGTAGACCACAAAATCAACTCTAAAAAGCAAATAAGATGAGCAGCCTATTAGTGTCAAAATTAAGGCACTTTAGAGTTATAATTAATATATAATTAAAGTTGAACTGTGCTATGTGGAATAAATTATACTGTAGTATGTTAGGGTAATTGCATTTTTTGAAAAAATGATGGGTTTCTCTGTACATAGGTATATATTTTTTAAGTAATTAATAGAAGCCAGCTTGTCTGAAAAAGTTTAGCACTAACAATAATTGCACTACAAGTAGAGAAACAATTGTAGCAGGAGATTAAATACCTTTTGGCTTTTCCCCTCCAGCTAGCATTAAAAAAGATGCAGGTGTTAATTCTGGCTCTTCTCAAGTTATGAATATCATAGCTTGGAAAGGGAAGTCTCAAGTATAAGTAGAGGGAAGAAGAGAGTGAATTTCTCTCTTATTCCTAATGAAGAAATCTGCAGATAGTTTTATGATGAGGAATTAATTAAACTGTATCATTTAATCTCATGCAATCAGACTTAAGATATGAATGAGAAACTTATTCCAAATTTTTTCACCCTACCCTCATCTTTATGGATTCTCTTTAGTCTTCTTTCTTTTCTTTTTCCTTTCATATATATTTTTGCAGTACTGGTGACTAAACACAGGCACTCTACCACTGAGCTCCATGTCCAACCCTTTTTCTTTATATTTATTTATTTTATATACTTGAATTGGAGAATTTTTTACACATAATTATGAGGTTCAGAGTGATAGGAATGCACGAAGCACTTGGTGTGTTTCCCTCTGAATCCCACTCCACTCCCTCCCATGCTCTACATGTTATTGAGATTGACATTGATAATTTGTATATGTACATAAAATCATTTGAATTGTTTCCTTCATCAAGTCTCTTTCCCCCACCCATTGCTTGCTCCACTGGAGTCTCTCCTCCTTTATCTGAAGTCCATTTTGTTTCCCCATTTCTCTCTAGCTTCTGCATATGAGAGAAAACATATAAGACTAGCTACTCTAACTTTGCATAATATTATCTAGTTCTATCCATTTTCCAGCAGATGCCATATTTTTTTTCTTTTCTATAGCCCAGTAAGACTTCATTGTATGTATATACCATTATTATGTAATCCATTTATCTGTTGGTGGACATCTAGGCTGCTTCCATAATTTGGCTATTTTGAATTGTACTGCTATAAATGTGGATATGCATGAATCAGACTTCAGTTCCTTTGGATAGAGACCCTGCAGTGGTAAAGCTGGGTCAGATAGTGATTCCATTTCAGTCTTTTGATGAACCTCCACACTGATGTTATTGTAACTTTTTTTCAAACTGAGAATAAGCTAATAGTGAAAGCTCTAAAATGATTAATATATTAGATATTTATGTAGTTTACCCTGATTTTTTATTTTGGAATAATTTAAAATTTATAGAACATTTTACTAATGGTATAATAAATTTTTAATACATTATTATTTTGCAACATTTAATTTATTATACTTTTTTAGTATATAGCTTATATTCAAATTTCATCACTCATCCCTAAAATATCTTTTGTGGCATTTTTCCACACATTGCATATAAACATCATGTCTTTTTGGTTTTCTTTAATTGGCCTGCCCCTTCTCCTTTTTTAAAAATTTATTAGGAAAGATAAATTGTGAACAGTATAGCCTATTATTTTGTAAGAATCTATCAATTTGGGCTCCTCTGATATTTTATTGTAATTAGATTTATGTTGTGTTCTTTTGACAGGAAAGTGATGGTAAGTGATATGTCCTCCTAAAAGTAAAAAAAAAAATTTGTTGTCATGCTACTAATGAGGTTCATTCTTATCACTTGGCTAAGTTGGTGTCCAATAGGGGTTTTTGCTCTGAAATCAAAGTTAATCCCTTTCTAATAAATAAGTCATTTGTTGGAAGTTATGTTGAGGCTATGTAAATATCCATTCCTCATCAAACATTTGCCCTATCATTCTAACATCTACTAGCAATTCTTGCTTAAATTATTTTGTATAGTGAAGTATTTGTTTATGAATAGATGAGTTAATTTATTATATTGGTAAACATATAAAGTTATTCTATTCAAATACTATTTTAAGAAATAATTCTGATAATACTTTTAGGAAAGGCACTGAAATGCTCTAGATGCCAGGAAACCAGACATGAATTGAGACTTCTGGGTAAACCAGATACACAGTTACTACAGATAAGGTATATATTGAAAGCAAAAAGGGCAAGATTAGGCAAAAGTTCATCTCTGTTCAACCAACTGCAGGGTTTACAGAGTCAAAAATATCATGATCATCGAGTGGGAGAAAGTATTGCAAAAGTAGTAATTCTTCATATTTGTGCATGTACTTGCATTTAAAATAAAATATATGTCCTACTTTTTTTACATTTTAAGGTGTGCATAAGTTTCTGTGAGTTGCTATAACAAATTTCTACAAATCTCTTGGCTGGATATAACAGTAATTCTTTCACCATTTTAGAGGCTGGAGTTCTAAAGTCAATGTGCAGGCAAAGCTTTGCTTTCTTTGAACCTCTGAAGGAGAATCACTCCTTGCTTATTCTGGCTTCTGATAGTTTCTGGTGTTCTTTGACTTTGGGAACAGAACTCCAACTTCTACCTAAATTTTTTTTCAGTGAGCCTTCATTTTTTTTATCTTTATCTTCTATTGTCTTTATACCAGCAGAAAAATGGAACAATATCTTAGGATTATTTCTCTGGAGAACAAAGTCAACTTTTTAAATATTTACCAGTAGACCCTTTCCCGTAATCTTGGTATCTAGAGATAACCACTAATAACACTCTAGGATGCAGCTTTCTTTCTTTTGTTTATTTATTTTTTGATGTTCTATTTCTTTTTTGATAATTTTATCAGTACCTTATAGTCTCAAATCATAATGTAGTTCATGGTGATGGTGATACACAAGCACAAAACACTTGGCGAGCTTCCCCTGGTTCCCCTATTCACTCCGCCTTCCCCATAGAGAGTATTGAGATTGACATTGGTATTCTCACATATGTGCATAATGGAAGTGATTCCTTCATTGATTCTCCCTCCCAATCCCACCTTCCCCTAGACCACCTCTCTCACTCCACTGGAGTTTTTCATCATTATCTGAAATCTCTTTGGTATCCCGATTACTCCCTAGCTTCTGCATATGAGAGAAAACATCCGGCCACTCACTTTCTGACTGGCTAATCACACTTAACATAATGTTTTCCAAGTCTATCCATTTTCCTGCAAATGACATAATTTTGTTCTTCTTTATTTCTGAGTGGAATTCTATTGTGTGTTTATCCTATAATGTTATAACCCATTCATCTGTTGATGGACACTTAGGTTGGTATCATAAATTAGCTACTGTGAATTGTGATGCTACAAACATGTAAATGCATGTATGACTATAATATTCTAATTTCAGTACCTTTGGAAAGATACCTAGGGGGTGGTATAGCTGGATCATATTATGAATCTACTATTAATTTTCTGAGAAATCTCCACACTGATCTCCATAGTGGCTGTACTAATTTACAATCCTACCAACAGTGTAGAAGAGTTCCTAATTCCATTTTCATCTTGACTTCTCTCTGTGTGTCTCAGTGCCCTTTCCTCTTTTTATAAAAAAAAGGTGTATCTTTTCATAAAGACATCAGAGATTGGATTTATGTCTTATCCTAAATCTAAGATGATCTCATCTTGAGATTAATTATATTTACAAAGAACCTACTTCCAAATAAGGTAGTATTCATAGGTATTTGGAGTTAGGGAATTGGTATGAGTTTGGGACGACAGTTTTCAGTCCACTATGACATGTATGACATCTGAGAATAAAGAAAATAAGTTCACTATAGGCACAGTGAGGCCTCAGGTTCATGGCCAGTTTCAGAAATTTAGTAAGACCCCTACCAGTTAGTGAGAATCTGTTTAAAAAAAACAACAACAAAAGGATATAGCTCAGAGGTATAACATTGCTGGACTGCTGGGATCAATAGAAAGAAAGAAAGAAAGAAAGAAAGAAAGAAAGAAAGAAAGAAAGAAAGAAAGAAAGAAAGAAAGAAAGAAAGAAAGAAAGAAAGAAAGAAAGAAAGAAAGAGAGATAAAGAAAGAAAGAGAAAGAGAGATAAAGAAAGAAAGAAAGAAAGAAAGAGAGAAAGAGAGATAAAGAAAGAAAAGAGGTTTATTTTTTCACAATGGAATTCAAGCCCTTGTCAATGTACCAAAGTAGTGATAAAGGTTAAGCAGTTGAATGAGCAGATGGTGAATAAGAAAGGGCCAAATGCCTTCCATGGTGGCTCATGTCTGTAATCCCAGTACTTGCAAGGCTGAGACATGAGGATGGTAGGTTCTAGGCCAGCAAGTGATAACTTAAAGAAACTCTGTTTCAAAATTAGAAGGGCTAGAGACATTTCCTTTATCAAGGAGTAGATATATGAAATTATTAATACCTATCTCAATAATATGAACAGGGAGGTAAGGAAAAAGGGTGAGAATACAAAGATAAATACTCCAAGTACTGTGAACATGTATGTTTCCATCACTTCATCATGATGTATAATTACAATGCACTGATAAAAGTATATTAAAAATATAAAGTATTCTCACATCCAAATATGGAATTGGAGATATAGCATAGAGTTAGAATGTCACAGGTTCAAGCTCCAATACCCCTAAAGATTAAAGAATATAAAAGAAGTAAGGAAGGAATCAAGTGACTTAATGGGAGATAATATTTGATAAACTATTTAAAATGAAGAGGACAAGAAGCCCATGGGGTCAACCAGGATGCCAGGTTATAGAACATGGCAGTGTGTCTGAATCGATAGCTAGTGACTGAAAGATGTAATATTGGTCAAGTTTGAGCTGGCTTTGTTTCTCAAATACTGGTTCACAGCCAGGAGTGGTGGCACACACCTGCATTCCCACTACTTGGGAGGTTGAGACAGGAGGATTGTAGGTGTGTGAACAGCCTCAGCAACTTAGGCCCTCTGATATTTAGTCAGACCCTGTTTCAAAATAAAATAAATAATAAATACAGTGCTGGGGGCGTACTCAGATGTTGAAAGCCCCTGGGTTCAATCTCCAGTAACACACACACACACACACACACACACACACACACACAGATTCATAGACCGACAGCACTATATCCATCTTGAATGCTTTTTAATGTGCAGATTTTAGAGTTTCATCACAGATACATGAATAAAATTTTTGAAGACTGTAACTAGGAAATTTCAAAATTAATGTTTTCTCTGAAAAAAATTTTATACCCTCTGAAATATGACAATCTTCTATGTAGTTCAATACTGGGAATCAGTGGGTAAGATAGAGATTCAAGATGGAGGGAAAGATGTAAAGAGTTAAGGTAAAAGGGAGTTGTTGCTATCTGCACCACCAATCTCTTCCATACCCTCGATGTTGCACTGTTTCTTATTTGCTCATTTATACACTATACTTGAAATGTCTGTCATCTACTACCTGTTTATGCAAAGGTTCCCCAACTTTCAAGACTCAGTTCATGCTGCTTCCTATTAAGGAGACTAATAGCAATCACCTTTGTTGTGACTCATAATCAAACTTATGAGGTAGTAGAAACCTGAGGTGCATTAAGAGTTCAGGTTTGAGACATTCATTTGCTTCTTGATATTTTATGTGCTTCAGTGACAGAGTATGTAGATGTAGAGCCTGTGATTGTCCAGCTGAGCTACTGTGATTGGCTGACACTCAGCTATGTGTTAGAAAATATATTCCAAAATTAAGATTTCTGTTCAGTTAGGTAACAATTTAGATTGTGTTTTGTTATGTAGAGACTCAAGGTGTAGAGATACCCTCAAGCCAAATAGTTTAACAAATTTTTTAAAATCTTCATGAAATATTTTCTCAACATTATGTTATATATAAATATATGTGTATATATAGTAAATTGAGCAAGTTAGTCTAATAAATTTAAAACTATATAATTTCATAACAATCAATGAAATTGAATTAATGAAGTTAATGAAAATGAACTACCAGAAACTAATTAAGTTAATTAGCAACTAAATCCGGGTAATAATATTTAATGTCAATTAGTACATAGAGTATGTATTGTATGCCTTAATTAATCTAAATTAAATGTGTGATTAAAAAACTTAAGATAATTTAATTTTAATAAGGTGCTTTTCATTCTACAAAATTTAATATTGTATAATTGTGAGAAATTTCTGCTTCTCTTAGATGGAAGATATTATTATAATACCTCATATGTGACACACTGTAAGTCACATAATGAACTTTAAAATTAAAATTCTGTCTCTGGGGTTTCTCCCAAAACCTGCCTTAGAATCAGGAATGTAAATGGGAAGTCGGGTTAGTAGTCCATGCCATGACAGGCAGACACAGCCACCTGTTGAAAGTAATCTACATCTGGGATTTAAATAATTAGGATTAGAGTGTGCCAGTTTCATATTGAGAGCCTTTCATTAGAAAAGAAGCTAAAGCACTCAACTGCAAATAACTCTAGTCAAAGTGTTTAATTTGATGGTATTTGCTGCATCTGAAGGCCAGACCATTACATCCCAGATCAAATCTGTGTTATAGACTTCAACTCAAAAGATAAACATTTCTGTTAAATAATTTTTTTCTTAAGATCAATGTTAGTATTTTTATAAGATAGGAGGAGGCAAAGATTCAACTTTTAAGGCTGAGGCAGAAGAGCTGGACAGAAAGAAAAAATGTTGAAAGGGAAAATGTTATGAAATGATATCACAGAGAAGACAGCAAGAGATATAATCAGGAGGCAGGGGAAGGAGGTGATATTTAACAATGGTTCTCCAAGAGTGAAATACAGATCTCCGGGCATTACCAAGACTCTTTTAAGATATCCATGAGGTCAAATCAATTTTCATGCCAACTGTTACAATTTTATTTGGCTTTTTTACTACGCTCACATTTTTTTCCTGATGGCACAAGGACAATGCTGTATAAAACTTTGGGTGCTTTCATATGAATCAAGGTAGTGGCTCCAGATTAAATTAGGACTGTTGTATCATTTGTTTCCATACACACATAGTACCAAGCATGACATCTTAAAAATAAATTATATGAAGCAATAAGCATTATTAATTGCATTCAGTACAGATGTTTGAGTTCACGTATTTTTAATATTCTGTGTAATGAAATAGGAAGAATATATAAAATAGTTCCGCCAATGTACTATTGTACTCTTGGATTAAAACACTTGAACAATTGCTTCGGTAAGTAGTTGAATTAGCTACATTTTAGAGAGCACTCTTTTAGCTTGAAAGAATGATTAACAGTCAAACTGAAGTCATTCATACCTGCTCGTCTGGCTTGTATTTTCTTTGCAATTAAAGAAGTGAAAATTTCATTGCAAGAATAACTGACAATATTTGTGGCCAATAACCAAATTTGAGGAAAAAATTAGCATATTTGAAAACTTTAATACTCTACCCTGAGCACCACAATTTCTCAGTTCTAAAATATTCTAAAATTTAAATTGGGAATTAAATTTCTGAATCTGGTATTTCAATATTTCATTATTTAATGTGATGCTATAGCCAGTTGTGGTGGTATATGCTTTTAATCCCAGTACTTGGGAGGCTGAGATGGGAGGATCACAGGTTTGTACTCAGCCTCAACTAGTGAGGCCCTCTGCAATTTAGAGAGACTCTTTCAAAATGAAAAGAACAAAATAGGGCTGGGAGTGTAGCTCAGAAGTAGAATGCCCCTGGGTACAATCCCCAGTACCACAATCAATCAATCAATCAATCAATCAATCAATCAATGTGATGCTATTTGGACATCTGAATGTCTCAGAAAATAAAAGGTTTTCAAAAGATTAATACATATTATAAATGAATGCATGTTTTGACAATGTCCACTTGAAGTGCTAGATAGATTAATGGATTGTAATGTAGAAAAGTACAAAATTACATCTATGTGAAATAAAGCTCTACATTTTAGTTAAAATTAACATTTTTAAAAAACTAATTGTTAATTTCACAAGTTGCCAGAGAATATCCTCAATTATCTGGAAAAGGTAGCAAAGTATTCCCCTTTTTATGAGGTTCAATTTTTCATATATTTAACCGAAATGTGTTCACCACAGATTGAATGAAGGTATAAATGTAGGAATTCATCTGTTTTTATTTATGTAAGACATTAAGGAGTCTTGCAAAAAAATCATAAAACAATGTATTTGATCACTTATTTTTGAAGAAAAGCATATGTATATTTGATAAAACTCTGTTTTTTGTATCAGCATGCAATGAATTGGTCGTTGCTAATTTAAGTAGAAAGTAAATAGCAATAAATTTTAAAATTAATTTTTAATATGGTAAACAGATGCTCTTGGGAGGATCCTCAATAATTTTAAAAATGTAAGGGGCTCTTGAGGACAATTGGTCTTGCACATAAAATATGCATAAAGGGCTATGATGATGATTTATATATAGACATATAATACAACTCTAAAGTACACTAAATTATTAGGAATATAAATTCAAAAGAGGACCATAGGGGATGGTAATCATAACAGTTCCACTGGGAGCTTCACTGTTACTGAGATTGCTGTTTCTTAAATTGGGTGTAGTATTTATATGGATGTGTATGTTAGTATTGTGTTGTTTAAAATTTATATATATATAGATGTATATATATTGTTTTAAATATTCTGGTTTAACAACTATTTCAAATTTTAAAAAGGTAAAAGTAGTGTTCTAATTAATTAGTGGGAAGATAGAAATGGGGGGAATTGAAGCATCATTGGGACATATTAATCTCTTATTTTTCAAGAAAATAAAAACACCAAATATTCTTAAATTTTCTTAGGAAAAACAGACAAATATGCTTGTAAAAAATGGAGGAGTAACATAGTTGAAATATAAACGATAATTTTCAAATAAATAAGTTAAAAATAACAAAGAATAATTAGTGATAGGAATAAATTGAAAAAATAAAATAAAAAATAGTGAACACTAAATAAATCTAAATGATACTATAAAAGTGTGTTTAAAATTAAACAAAATATATCTATCTATCTATACTTATAAGAAGGACAATTTAAATAAAATGTCAAAACAGAAAGGACTAGGTTAGATAAAAGAAAACAGCTATAGTAATAGAATTAGTATTAGAATTTGGGAAAAACAGCAGTAAAACAATGAATAGGGGCACAAAAATTAAAAAAAGAAATAGTCATGAGAATTGAAAAATACTATTTAATAAGATTTTGAGTCATTGTGAATATGACACAAACTTAGAAAATTGAAGGAAACAAATGACAAATCTTCAGTCTTACAGTGATATTTTTACATTTTTTCAGAATCTATTAAAATGAAGAAATCAACATAAAATCCATGTAATAGATAAAACAGGCTAATAGGTAGATGAATAGTTAAAGCTATTCCTAGACTCTTAAAATATAGAAGATATTTCAGTTTTTGGCAAATAAGAGAATTTTAGAAAATTGATAATGTTATTAGCTGCAAAGAAATTTTCCATTTTAAAGAAATAATCTCATTGTAACTAAAATATCTGATCTATGTCCTAATTATTAAATTGCATTTTTCCACTAGTGCAAATTCTTATCTTATTATTTTGTTTAGATTTTCACTTTTCTGATTACCAATCAGGTGGGACACTTTTTCATATCCTTTGGTTTCGTTTTTTATGAATTCTGTATTCACAATTTGCTCATGTTTGATTCAGTTGTTTTTTGCATATAGTTTCTCCAATTCTTTCTTATTTAAATGTTATATGTACATACATCATTCTGTCAATTTTTCTTTTCTCTATTGTTTCAAGTTCCTTCTCTCTCTCTCTCTCTCTCTCTCTCTCTCTCTCTCTCTCTCTCTCTCTCTCTCTCTCTCAAGTCTCATGGTACTGGGGATTGAACCTAGAGGCATTCTATCTCCAAGATATACCCCCAGCCCTCCTGTTTTAATTTTTTTGTTTTGAAAACAGGGTCTCACTAGGTTGCTTAGATTCTTACTATATTGCTGAAGTTGGTCAGCATACCTGACTCCAGTTTCTTTTGTGAGTTGTGTTTTCTTGTTGTCTAAACATTTCTCCTATAGCAAAACAAGACTATTATTTTGGGTTTATATGTCTACAATGCAACTACTATTAAAATATGAAATATTCCTTCAGTCCTCATTAATATTCACCTCATAGATCACTGGCCTACCTCCACTAGAGTGCCCACTGCTGTCTCAAATCTTTCATTCCCCTCCCTGGTATACTGCTTAATTTTCTAAATCCAGCAGCTGAAAAGTAATATGTGGCACTCCATTCCAGTGTTAACAACTGGCTTCTATTCTGACTGATCAGTGACCACATTGCATATGTGGCCACACGTATTCTTCCATATTTTATTCTAACAATCTTAAAATTTTCATTTTGGAAATCAAGACTTTATTTCATCTGGTAATTATTTTGTGTATGGTAAAATTTAGAGATAGAATACTCTTCCCATTGTGGAACTCTATTTGACCAAATATCAGATGTTAATTTACAATACCATACAAAGCAATTTTCTATACATGCCTTGCTCTATTTCTAGGAACACTCTCCATTCTGTTTATCTTCCTATACATTATTTTAATTAATAAAGAATTCTAATTCATCCTAGTATTCTGTAGGGAAGATCACTTTTTCTCATTTTTATTGTTAATTATTTGATTTTAAGTTGTATTGCTTATTATTGGGTTTTGATACTCTCATATGTAATTCCAAATAAATTTTTCTAGTGTCTTAAAAATTTCTACTTTATTTTTTATTGTCATTGTGCAGATTGATTTTCATGCTCCATACATGTATATCCATACACATAAATATATGTGTACATATCCCAAAAGTTGTATTTACATTTTCAATAATATTCTAATAGGTAAAATGTTCCATCTAATTTCTAAGTATACATATTTTGTAAGTATATAAACACATGTATCTGTGATCTTGATTTTACCTCTTAACCATAATCAGAGGCTGATGTTAAAAATAATGAGACAAAACTAAACAGATAGGAGGATGCCTTCAGTAAAATTAGAAATAAAGGCAAAAAAGAGAAATTTATATTTGCAATCAATATTCTTTTATTAAATAAAAATAACAGGCAAATTTAAATATATATATAACTATTCATTTATTCTTCCAGGAGTATTTTCATTTTAAGCACTGTCTCTTGAAATGAAAGTTTGTTTCTCCAATATTGAATAGCAAGTTTCAATAAACATTGGAGGATGTGGGGACAAAATGTATGTATTGAATATGTATGTATGAATATCTATTGAATAGCCAATACATATGTAGTTACATAATACGACTCCCCCATATTATGGTTCTATTGTCTAACTGGCATGAAATGAATAATTCAAGTTTTTTTTTCTAATTTTTAAGTAAAAACTGAATCCATCTCTTGTAATGCCTCATCGCTATATAAACACATAAAATATTAAAGATGCAGCAACATATAATTGTAAAACATCTAAAACCGTATTAAATCAATGTTACTGTTACGTACATTTCTTTATAAGAAATGTGCCCTTTGATTGCTCAATTTTTATTTGATACTTTCTAATTAAAACAAATTTTAGAAGAAAGGATATATCTTAACAAATGGTGGCATGACATACTTTAGACTAATAATGCTTTTAAAATTATAGCTTTCTTAGAGGAGAATCACCTCCTATCAGATTTAGTGCTGCTGCTCCTAATGATATGTTTAATTGCAGACCACTCTAATTTTTGTAGCATTACTGACAGATTGAAAACACAAATTATGCAGTATTAATGCTATGTTGGAATACTGCATTTCAAAACTTGTTTTGCCTCTCCCAGATCATGTATGATTGTTATGAAAAAGGGTTGTTTTCTTCATTTAGAGAACTGTTTCTGAAAATAATGCAGATTTCCAATTATGGTTGGTCTTACATGGCACTCAAGGCTTGGACTATTGCTTCTCTTTGGCTCCTCACAGCCATCACCATCCTCAGAGACTTGAGTGTTAGAGGAGATACTCATTATTTTTTATAGCTTCATCTTAACAAGACAGTGTTCCACAGAATAACTGTCTCAAAGGTTCTGTTTTTCTCCTTCCTCTGTGGATTTGTGTTTCAAGTCAAAAAGAAAAGCCAAGTATTGTTTCTCTATTTATTTTCTAAGACATCTTCCTTCAGAAAAGCATTTTTTTTCTGATTTCATGTAAGATAGTGACTCCCTTAATTATGTGCACACAATAACGTGTAGGTTGCTGTATAAACAAATGGATATACTGTGAACAGTGCATGACCATAGTACCTAACTATACCATTCCTTCGTATCTTTCCAAAAGAATTCAAGTTAGAATACTAGCATTATACATGCATACACATGTTCATTGTGATAACAATTCAAATTATGGGATCAACCTAGATCTTCATCAACAGAGAAATGGATAAATAAAATGTGGTATTTGCGCACAATGGAATTTTATTCAGCCATAAAGAAGAGCAAAATTATTTCATCTCCAGGAGAATGGGTAGTACTTAACAATATTTTGCTAAATGAGATCAACCAAGGTTTGTATGTTTTTTCTCAAATGTGGAAGCTATAGAGAAAATAGTAATGAAAATGAACTTCAGATAAATGAGAGAGACCAGTAGAATAGTTGAAGGGGATTGGGGGAGGAAGGCAGAGAGAGGTAAAAGGAAAAATAATGAAGGGAACAGTTCAAATAATGCTATGTTTGTATGTGAAGGTATCACTACCAATCTCACTACCATGTACAGGGAGGTATGAAGGGGAAATGTGGTGGAATATGAAGGGAAATCAGCCAAGTAAGTTAAGCATATATGTTTGTGTCACTTTGAGTCTCACGATGATGTATAATTACAATGCACTAATAAAAGTGTATGACAAGTTAATAAATGGTGAAAAAGTACTCTGAGCAACATTATAATGTGAGTCAAAAATGCACCAATTAAAGTATATTTTTATTTTATTTTGAGAGGTTGTGTTTTTTTTAATTAATTGGTACATTATAATCATACATCTTTGTTAGGTACAAGCTGATAAAGACACACATGCACACATATCTCATTTGACCCCTTCCCCCAATTCCCTCCCCATTCCCTCTCCTTCCCTGCTTCTCAAGTTCAGTTGAGTGATTGACTTTGATATATTTGTAAAAGTACATCAAGTGCATTAGGGTGTCCCCCTCCCCCCCATCCATCAGCTTCAGTAAAGTATATTTTTAAAAAGTGCAATAGCTAAAATACTGACAAGCAGAAAGGTCAAGAAGGAGGACACAGCAGTGCTTGGTGTTGAGTGAAAATAAAAAAGGTTTAATATGGTGATAATTTACAATGCAGAAGGATGTGAAGTGGTAAAATAACTTGGCATGCAAGAGATGTACAAGGTCCATCCTAGGTAGACCAGGTCCATATTAATTTGGAATTAATATTTACTCTGTAGACTACTGGAGGGATTGAGCATGAAAGATAAAATCATTACCTATAATCAGACATGCTCTTGGAGAAAAAACAAGCACAAGCATCAAAGCACAAACCCAACAAGAATCTAGCATAACGATTCTCTCATCTGTATGTGGCTGACTCAGCATTCCTCCATTTCTATTATCTATTAAGGTGGTCATTGCCTTTGCAACTTCCTCCTCAGGGTTAGCTATGTGTATTACTGGGTCTGTTCCAGAAGATCAGGTTTTCAGGGGTCATGTCCTGGTACAAGTAACACATGTCTAAAGAGAGAGGAAGTCACATGGGGACATCAAATGAAACCTGTTGAAAAGTACAGACCACCAATCTTAAACACATTGGGGTGTTGAGTCCTGGTATATCAAATGTGGTGAACTGCATCTTCAAAATAAGAATAAGATGTATATCTGACTTCTCAACACAAAAAACAGCAGAAGGCATAGAATGTGATCTTAGAATCTTTGAAAGAAGCCAGGTATGGTGCACACATCTGTAATCCCAGCATTTGGGAGACTGATGCAGGAAGATCGCAGGTTCAAGATCAGCCTCAGCAATAAGTTAGACTCAGCAATCTAGTGAGATTCTGTTTAAAAATAAAATAAATTAGAGCTGGGGTGTAGCTCAGAGGTAGAATGCTCCCGATTCAATTCCCAGTACCCAAAAAAGAAAAAAAATCTGATAAAAGTAACTTTTGTTGTTAATTTGTGCATGTGCAGACTGTTGAACCCAAAAGTATATATTCTTGTTAAATATGTATGTAATGCTTGCCAAAATTCATATTGTGGAATGCTATAAATCAACACTGTATGGATTTTGAAGGACTAAAACTGTAATGAGTATATTATCTTAAAATGTTAAAATAATGAATTTGATAATTAAATGGTAACTAGCAATTTATGATATGGTCAGACATTAAATGTCACATTTCTGTAAAACTGATGCATCAAAGCAGAAATCACAATTGAAATTAGAAAATATTTTGAACTGGATAATAAGAATATAATGTAAATGAATTTAGAATGAAGCTGTATAGCTCAAACCTTCCTTAGAAGGTTAATTATATATTTAAATGCATAAATTAGAATGAATAAAAGTTAATGCATTAAGCATCTGTTTTAGCATTCAGAAACAGAATAGCAAATTAAACTCCAGGAAATTAGAAACAAGAAATAATCAAAAGGGTAAATGGATAAACAGAGACATATCCAAACCTGAATATTATCCCATAATAAAAACAAACACACTACTACATAGTGAGGCACTCCGCAACTTAGTGAGACTCGGTTTCAAAATAAAGAATAAAAAATAGGTCTGGGGGTATAGCTCGGAGGTAGAATGCCCCTGAGTTCAATCCCCAGTACCGCAAAAAAAAAAAAAAAAAAAAAAAAAAAACCACACACTACTGATAAACACAAAATTTAGGATGAGTAATAATGTCAAATGAAAAAGTCAATTTCAAAAGGATGCATGTGCCCAGTGTGGTGGTACATGCCTGTAAACCGGTTTCTTGGGAGACTGAGACAGATGATTGCAAGTTCAAGACTGGCCTCATTGACCTTATAGATGCTAACAAGTAACACAGTAAGGCCCTCAGCAAGCTAGTGAAACTCTATTTCAAAATAAAACTAAAAAAATAGGGCTGGGGGTATACTCAGAGGTAGAAGACCCCTGGATTCCACTCGGAGTATCACAAAGAAAAAAAAAAGCATGCACACAAAATTATTCCATTTTTGTACCAATACAAAATAAAGTAATTTTAAGATTGGAAATAAGTTAGTAGATTAGTGTTTGCCAGGGTTTAAATAACTGGGGTAGGGTGGGCCTGGATATGGTGAGAGAGTCTTTTGCTAATGGTTCAGTTGAGTATCTTTATTGTGGTTACATACACTTACACACGTGGTAGTATTGCACTGAATTATACGTATTCACACACATGAGCACAAATGGAGAAAGTTGAGTGAATGATATGGGATGAACCAATGCCAATTTCTTGTTTGTGATGTTATTCTAGAGTATACGTGACAATAACATTGAAGATGGTAAGAGAAGAGTGTGTGGGGCTTATATGATTTTCTGAAATTGCTTGTGTGTGTGAATATAATATATATATACACACACATATATATAATATTCATTCCAAATTACTTTTGAAACAGATTATGTAATACCCTAAATATGTGGTTGAATAAATTTTAAAATGTTCCCCATATACAAACAGCAAATGTTCCTTTTTAGAGTGTACATAATTTAATCTATAGACATTATTATTTTGAATTTACAGGACTGTCTGAGTCTCTAATATACCTATACCAATAATATATCTGAATCTATTATAAACATAGACACACACACAACCACACTGACTTACTTTGTTGGAGCTAGAAGACTAACTGCTGAGCATTAAGGAAAATACAAATGTCAGAGTTTGGGCAGGCCAAGATATCAGGAAGAACATGAAAACCTGAAATCTAGGATGAGACAATACCAAATTTTAAACTTCACCTACTAGGTACTGTTCCCTTTTGGACAGCTCTTTTAAGTGATTGGAAAAAATATAGGAAAACAGTTTAGATAAATGTTTTTTATGGTCTTGAATTTATTTCAAGAAACCAGTTTGGTTCCCTGAACAGCATTTCTTTCTGCTCTTCCTTAAAAAGAAACATACCTATTTCCATAAGCCTTCACTGACCCTGTCAATTTTACAAATGTAGTCAATGATCCATGCAAACCAGACAATTCAGCATAACACAATTTAAACAAGAAAGGGAAGCAAACAGTTACAGCACCTGCTCAATCTGAGCAGACTCAATCTTTGTTCCAATGAAACATGAAACTGCCAAAGAAAGCTATTCAGTCGCAGGTGCACAATATGTATATGAAATTTAGATTTTTGATGACAAATTTAGATAGAAAACTAGATTGAATATGTAATATTTTCATCACCAGTGTTTTAATATTAGCATTAATTAATTTTATGTTCAAAGTATTTTATATTTTAAATCTGTGTGTGTGTTTGTGTATAGTTCTATAGGTTCAGGTATATTATAGGTATAGGTGTTTCCTTTTAGGTCTCAAATATTTTATGTATCACTTCTGGTAGTGTCAAGTGATAAAATTATCTTTCAAGTTTTTTAAATTTATAGTCTAGTCTTGTAGTTCTCTAATTTTAGCATGCTGCAGAATCACCCAGAAGACTCATTCAAATAGACTTCTGTGCTCTACAGTAAGAGTTTCTTATTTTTAGCACTAGAATAAGCCCTGAGAATTTCTGTTTCTAACAAAGTTTTCAGGTGATAATGATCCTTTTGGATTGGGAACCACAAGTCTTGTCGCAGATGAATATTTTCATATATTTAAAAATTAGCTTATCTTTTCTGAAATAGCCAACAATCCTTTTATAGCATATCTTAGCTACCTCCCGATCACTCTGACTTAGTTCATGAGCTAATAGAGGACAGAGTGAGGAAGCCACATCGGGATTTCAGATTAAGTCAGTTTAAAACTATAGACAAGAAAACCTTAAAAAACACTGGGGTGGAGTGTTATGATCTGTGAAGTGTGATAAAGAGTATCTTCAAAATAGCAATAATGTAGAGCTGATTTTCTAGCACAGACAATGAATACCAGAATAAATGGAATGTGATCTCTCTCCAAAATGTTGAAAGAAGATAACTGCCAATTTGTGCATACACATCATGTTGAACCCACATGTATATATTCTCATCAAATATGCATGGAACACTTACCAAACTCAATATGCAGTGCCATAAATCAACATTCTATAAATCTCAGAAGACTAAAATAGTACCGGGAATATTTTCTTAAAATATTAGGAAATAAGAAAAAATTCAGTAACAAAATGATAACATTTTGCTACTCTGTGTTTCACAGAATTTCATAGAATTACTAGTGAATGTTTTACAGATGAAAATTAGAAAAAATATCAACAATGGTTTTGCAAAATCCATATACTTAAGCATATATGCTTTGGCTATCAGAAACCAACTGAATCTTCATCTAGATTTAACTACCTTAACTTTTTTGACAATTTTTATACATCTGACAAGCTAGTTTCTAACTTTCAAAAGAGCAGATTAGAAGTATAGCAGTAGCCTCGACCCTATTATGACATTCCAGATGTTACTTAGCTTGTCATTGCCATGACTAAATACCTGAGAAAATCAACTTATAAGGAGAAAAGATTTATTTTGCTTCATGGATTCAGAGGTTTTAATTGTTTGGCCCTATTATTTGGACCTGTGGTGGTACAGTATATCATGATGGAGTGCAGGGTGCTGAAAGTGTGTTTATAGCCATTGAAAGGCAAAGAGATAGAGGAAGGGGCCAGGAGGTTTCAGTATCCTTGTCAAGGGCATCACTCCAAAGATCTAATTACATCCCACTGAGATTCACCTTCTGAAGGTTCTACTGTTCCCCTATAATGCCATGGACTGGAGATCAAGTCCAAAACACATGGGGCTGGAGGAGACATTACTGATCCAAACTGTAGTACTATTCTGTGTCTGCTACTAAACTATTGGTATTTTCTCATCTAACCCACCTGATAAGAGAGTCTGAGAGGGAGAAGTTGAACATTAATGCAAGTTAAATAGCATTTTTGCCAAACTACTGACAAGGGGACGAGTGGTCCAGGGAGAGCTAGATTTGCCTATTAGAGTGTACAACATTGGGCTGAAATGTCTAATAAAAAAATCATGTTATACTTCACCAAAAATGGGATTACCCAGGAAAGGTAGGGTCACAGGTATGGAGTCCTTATATAGCTAACACTGACCCTGAAGCTTTTATTTTGTTTTAAATTGGTGCATTGTAATTATACTTCGTAGTGAAGTTCGTAGTGATAAATACGCACACGTGCACAGGATTTGTTGTGTGCTTCCTTCTGGTTCCCATCCAGCTCTCTCCACCAGCACACAGATAGTCTTTACATAGATACAAGTAACTTCCTGTAGGAACACAGGGTTATTTGAATTGTTTCCCCTACCAGATATTCTCTTTCTCCTCCCCGTGCCCCCATTTCTCTGGATCCCCCATTCTACTATTGTCTCTCCTCACTTATCTGAGGTCTTTATTTCCCAGTTTCTCTCTAGCTTCCACATATAAGTGACTGGCTAATCTCAACGAGCATAATATTCTCAAGTACTACTGCCTGCTGACTATATCATCCTGCTGCTGTCCTGTGCAAGAAATACTTCCCCAAACAGTCAGAGTGCACATCTTGTGTCGATCACCGATTTTACCAAGGGCACAGAAATTACCTGAATAAAGATGACTAGGACTATCTGATTGTTTTGACCACACTTTCTTTTACTTTTTAAAACACATTACAGAGAATATCTCTTAATTGTTTCTAGTGGAGTCCATCACAAACATGCACTGTATTGTGTGATAATGCATTGATGACTTCAGGTATAACTATGGGATGTCCAAAGTTTGCCTTCCGTTAAAGGTTTCCAGACCTTACTGTAATTTTGTCCCTTGCTATTTTATCAGTGTTCTGTGTGAGTATGAATCCATGAATAGCCAGTGGTGTGGCTTCCACCCAAGCTGTCATCATTTCTCATCCCGATGATGGATTCATCAAATTCTAGTTCTAAACAATAGAAGTTTAGATAAGTTGTATGAAGCTCTAAGATTTATTTTGTTTTATTCTTCATTTCAATTGGAGTTAAGGCATTCCCATTTATTTAAGTGAAATTACATATAAATGAAATTATATGTAAATGATAACTAGAACTAAATAAATGTTAGTTGAATTTGAATATCTGTTGATAATAAGTGAATTGCCAATCCTTTTCCTTTTCTTCAAAAAAATTGGAAAATGTGTTTATATAAATTATCTAATATACTGCTGATGAAACATAATGATGTGCTACTGTTTTATTTTTTATGTTTGGTATTTGCAATTAATCACTGCACAACAGCATATCAAATATACTGCGGTACACATTTGTGTTTTATCTCAGATGAAATGTGTCTTTAAAGCAGGCATTATCTATGAAGTTATTAGTTATTATAAGCATGCATGGTATGTGTTTAGTAGGCAGGCTAATTTTCCCACTCCCCTCCAGACAATTACTATGATTGTATATTTATAAGCCCTCAAATTTATTTCTTCTTTGCCAGATTTAGTCTTCTGAGTTTCCTAAAATAAATGTCATCATGCATCTGATCCTTTCTTTATGGTTAGGACACTTGTCCATTCAGTGTTCTCCTTAAATATGCTGCCCACAAGGATCTTACATTGTTGTAAAAAAAAAAACTACTAGCCTTATAGATGGTGTCATCTTGTTCAACACTTAATTTTGTTGCTTAATGTGGTTTTCTGCCCACTTCATATGCATAGCTCATAAAGAGAAAGTCCTTGAAGACAAAAACTAGGTTCATCATTCCTTTATCTACTTTATAGGCTTGTGGTGAGAATTAATAAAATAATGTGCTTAAAGTGCTCAGCATAGAATTTTGCAAATACATCATCTGTATCAGTACCACCAAAAGGAATATTGTTCCCAGATAAAATAGACTTTAAATAAAGCCCTTTAAATTTTTAACTCAAGGAGATGAATAATGATAAAAACTTGAAACACAAAAACTCATTGCTTCTTTGTTTGTTTGTTTTTTGGTTGAAAGAACTTGAGATTCACTAAAATGCATTAAAGATATAACCACCTACCCTAAAATATTTTTTTAAAAATCTGTAATCAATAGGATTATTTTATTTAAACCTCTTTCAGTGTAGACCCAGGAAGAAGAGTTGCCTAGTGAGCTTCCTATTCCCTGATTCTCACCACTGAGAGAAGATACCTGCATGGTTTTCTTTAGGGTTTTTGACAGCTTAACTTTATTTTTCTGCTGGGGAGCCTTACAGAACTCCTTTGAGCTATAAATGATCTTGGTATCAGTATATTTGTTGCTGTTTATTTGTTTTTCTTAGCTTGTTATTTCAGATGAAGAAACATAGACTTAACCTTTTAAATATTCATATTACAAAAAGAAAGCACCCAATTTGTGTTTTAGTCTTAATTCTGTTACTAACTGCAATAGCTTAATAAAGTCAATTTTTATCAATATATCCATTTTTCAAATATCACCATTCTTCAATTACTTGCCTTACAACTATGCAGGGCAGTTAAAAGACATTTTTTTTTTTAAAGTGTGAATTGAAATCATTTTACAAAGAGAAACCACTCTGCAATTGTAGGAATAATTATTTTCATCGCAAGCACCACAGCCAGAAGCCAAATTTTCACATCAACACTTCATTATTGGAGACATGGAAACATGAGCATTTTTACAAAGATTGTAATTTACGTTGTTGCAATTTTGTACTTTCTGTGACTATCATGTTTATTTGCTTTTTTCTGAAAGGGAAAGTCTGTCAAAACTGTAAAATCACTCAAAGTCTTTTATTTATTTATTTATTTATTTATTTATTTATTTATTTATTTATTTATTTTGGGCATTTATTTTAGTGACATTTGTGGTGATTGGGATTTCCTGCACTGCAGATTTTCCAGGCTGCTACAGGTCCTGTTGAACAGGCCTTTGTGAGACCCTAAGAATCACCTTTGAGCTAGGAGAGCCAGTCCAGGAGAGTGTGAGGAAAGCAAATATCTGTGATTCCCAGCTTTTGGAATCACAGAGAGTATTGTTCTAGAAAGAATCTGAACCAAAACAGTCTCCCTAATGTCCTTGCAGTCACTAGCATATAGCTCTCCTGACTGAATCCATCAGAAGTTTTCAATTTCCAGGAATTCTTAGAAGTGCACTAAAGCCATTCCTATCATAGATGATGTTGCATCTGTGAAGGAGCTCCTCCCCTACTTTTTCCTAGAAGTCCGATGAAAAGCAAAGGTTCCCCTGCTACATGTTAGTATCACAAAGGTCCATCTGCTATACCTATACCTAGACCTATACCACTCTTTTTCCTTTCTGTAAGGTATCTGGGAATAGATTCATATTTAACAAGTAAGATGAACTTGAATTCTTACCCACAGAAATGCAACTATATTGCAGTGCTAGAAGAATATCACTGTTTTGGAAGAAGGAAAATAAATCAATGTGAAGGAGATAAACTAATACAACAGCTTCTAAAATAATATTTAGCTGCCACTTTATGATGCTTAGACTATCAGACAGGTGTGATGGCACAAACCTGTAATCCCAGTATTTGGGAGGCTAAGACAGGGAGATTGCAGATTCAAGGCCAACTTCAGCAACCTAGTAAGACCCTGTTGAAAATAAAATAAAATAAGAGAGGAAGGAGGGAAGGAAGGAAGGAAGGAAGGAAGGAAGGAAGGAAGGAAGGAAGGAAGGAAGGAAGAAAGGAAGGGAGGAAGGAAGGTGAGAAAAGAAAATAATTGAGGTATAGTTCAGGGGTAGAATGCCCCTCTAAAATAAATAAATAAATAAATAAATAAATAAATAAATAAATAAATAAATAAATAAATAAATAAATGAAGTTTAGACTCTCAAATAAAATGAGCAAAATGTCATAACAAGTATGTTTTGCACCAGATAATAGGAACATGTTCCTGTGTCAAGAATAACTATATAAACTTTGACTCTATATGAGATATTTTCACTTTAAGAAGACTTAAACATCATTAGATATAAAAGTTCAAATTTATAAAACACTTAAAATAGGAGAAAACTTTTGCTTTAGTGAAACTTCCTACTTTAGCCAAGATCTTATTAGCAAACTATTTTAAGTGGTTAAAAATTGATTGTTAATTAGAATAACATAAACTACATAAAGCCAGTTCAAATTTAAGGTCAATAAATATAAAGATGAAGCATCTCAAATTATAGCTAAACAACTCAATTTAGAGAATTAGATTTACAAAAATTTGATTTGCCTGCAAGTTTTTGATAATGTTGCCTTACACAAAGTGAGTCACAGCAATGGAATCAGGAGATGATTTGCCTGCTCCCAGAACCAAGATGACTGAAGTATCATTGCCATGTTGAGATCTCAGGGAGAAGGACATATGGTTTGCTCATCAGATGCTACCCAAGAAACAGTGTCTAACCCATTGAGAATAGACTCTAATTCAAGAGAATAGATTCTAATAACAAGAATTCTGGTGCTATAGTGATCTCAATCTTAGCTAGACATTTTTTTTCCCTATCAATTTTTACTTTTGGAGAATTCATGAAACTAAGGATCATAATGGTAGAAAGGCGTTACTTGAAGGATATTGATGGAATATAAGAATTCTGAGCCATGGCTGTAATCCCCATACTTAGATGGCTGAGAAAGGAGGATTATAGGTTCAAGGCCAGTTTCATTAACTTAGGGAGACTCTGTCTCAAAATAAAAATAAAATAAAGCAAAACAAAATAAGGCTAGGAGTTTAGCTCAAAGGTAGAATGCTCCCTGGGTTCAATCTCAGGTACAAAAAAATTTCTGATGCAACCTTAGAAGGAGTGGCTTATTCTGATTCTGGAAGAAGGGAAGGATCCTGTTTTATCTATTGCCACATAAGAAATTACTCCAAAAAATGGTGGCTTAAACAATTCAATTTTATTTGCCATTGATTCTGTAGTTCAGAAATCCAGATAAGTCTCAGCTGGGAGAGTTTTCTGTTCCATGTGGGTTGACTTGAGTATCTTATAAGGTGACAGTCAGATGGTGGCTGGTGTTAGAACTGGCTTTACCCACATGTGTGGGACAAAGGGACAACTGTGAGCCTGGTCACTTTGTCCACATGACTCTCTCTATATAGTTTCCTTGGGCTTCTTTATATCATACCTGGAACTCAAAGTAGCAAAGGCAGAAGCTGAAGAACCCCTAAAACTCCATGTCAAAGGTGATATAGAATCACTTTCTACTGCTCAAAATGAAGCATAGAACAGAATGGACCAGGTCCAAGGGTATGGAGGAGTGGTGAGGACACACCGTAAAATAGCACATGAGATGGGCTGTATTGCAATAACCAATGCAGTCTACCAGAGGACCACTTAGATTTTTTAGAAAAAATCATGTGTCTCATTTCTTTCTGTTCTTACTGTGAACCTTGGAAAACAGTCAGCCACACCAAGTACTATGTTTTCTCCAAGGAAAAGACAGAAACTGACATATAAAATTGGCACTTACCTGGCGGAACTGTTCCAGGTCAATTTTGTTACCCACAAGCACCAAGGGAATTTCATAGGTGTGGCGGACCTGAAAAATGAGCTCTTTAAACTTGGCAGCCTCCTGGAATGATTGGCGGTCAGTCACAGAGTAGCAGATGATGAAACCCTCGCCACCACGCATGTACTGCTCTCGCATGGCTGTAAATTCTGCCTGTGAGAAAAACAGGAAAGTTGTTTATGGGCTGTAAATAGACAGAACCAATATGAAGTCAAAAATGTATTGTTTGAATGTTTCAAACTTTTGAGAGTGTTGATATTTAATCACAGAAATTTTGATTGAAGAGATCTTGGAAGGATATAGTGAATAGCAAATTTTACTCATGGAGTCATAGGGATTATATTTAGATGATAAGTTTTTATTTATTTATGACCTCACTTTAGGAAAACTGAATACAAATTCACATATCTCAAACCTTAAAATTATTTAAACCTAAACTAGATATTGTTTATATTATGAATTTGAGCATTTTTCTTGTTCCCTATCACTTGGAAGTATTTTTTCTTTTCCTGGATACCATTAAAGAAAAAGATATGATGTAACAAAATTGACTTCACTTTGCAAATAGGAGTTGATTTGTATTGGCAATCTGCCATAGTTCTTCCAAAAGACCTGGGGAAATGAACTGATTTTCTACTCAAAAAAATGACAACAAACTAGAATTAGATGCTGATTATCTTTGCCAACAAAGGGAGTTATTAGCATACATAACCCAAGATTCAGTTATATATTGGGCTTTCTAAGTTTTATCTCATGGATTGACAAAGGATGGTTTAATTTCTATATTAAATTAACTCTTTCATCTTCTCTCCCTATACAGGAAGGAAGCATTATATTCTAGATCGTACTCATGCCCCGACCTGGCAAACGCTGCTTTATCTTTACCTGCACCACAAACGACTTCCTCACATCTGAAAAGGTAACATTTTAAATCTCAATCTGGAAAGTTACTCTAAGTCTGAAATTTCTGTTTTCATATATTTTGTTCATATTTTTATTTCAGTCATATTTGAAGACTGAGAAGATGGGACTCTTCACTTAACAAAGTATTTACAAGAACTATGAAAATGCCCCATTACAAGTAATTGTCAAAACATATGTGAATTTGATTAACATGGTTTGAAAGATGGGATTGTTTAAATAGATTCAGGAACTGTGGAAAACTTGCTTACAAGTGTAGAAATTGTGATAAAATTAATAAGGTCCTGAGTTAGTGTGTGAATCCTTAAATAATTTTCAATAGACTTACAATAATTGTAAGTGTCTACAATTGGGTTCAATTACTTTTCACAATCACAAGGACTGGAATGCAGAGGAGAGAGGAGACTTGTCTGAGAACTGCCAGTCAATGCAGAGTTGGCTAAAAAATGCATATTTGCTTACTCTCATTCTAACAATTTACTTAGCAGTAAGTTTTATTTTAAATCAATCCTAAATTTTACCGTGAGAGTGAAATGTACAGGAGGAAAATATTCGATGGATTTCAATTTCATCATTCACAAAATGAAATTGGGTTATAAAATGTCTGAGATCTCTCATAGTTCTGACACTCTCTAATTTTGAAGCACTATGCCTCTATCAAAACTTCATAGTTTAAATAAAGATTGAGTAAAAAAGTATAGGTAAAAACTCTACTGATGTTTCCCAAATCTATAATTATATTGTTCAAATAAAGATGATAAAATCATCATGGAAATATATTTGATCCTCAGAGAGATATAAATTGATTTTATTTTATCAACTCAATATTTAAAATAGTACAAAATGCAAAATAAACTGGAAATTATCTATTTTACAATTTGAAGTTCACTTTGTTTTCAAATTAGTATTTTTAGCATTGAAATTATGTTTCTTTAGTGTTTTTCAAAATTAACATGTATCTATAACAAAATATTTAAATGGCAATATATACTCTATTAATTTAGTTTTCTTCCCATCTTAAACTGCCAGTATTTTTCCTCAAATGCAAATGACAGTTAATAGTTTCCATTTTTTCTTTCTTTTTACAGAAATGTATAGTCAAACGTACTCATTCCATCTTTATACATCATATTTCCTGCATTTATTTATTTATTTTCTGTGTGTGTGTGTGTGTGTGTGTGTGTGTGTGTGTTTCTGTGCATCAAATCTAGGACCTTGTGCATGTTAAGCAAGCATTCCACCAAGAAGTTACTAAACCAGCTCTAGCTTTCTTATACTCAAACAAGAAAATAGTATATACAATTTATTTTACCCTTAATTAAAATTTAATAGTGCTAATATGTCTTGCATATCACTCCATATGAGTCTGTATAAACATTGCTTACTCTTTTCCATAGAGACATCATTATTCTTATCATGCATGAACCATAATTTATTTAACTACTTGCCTAAGAACAGGTACTTAGATAGCCTCCTTTTATTTTTATTACAAAGAATGCTGCAATGAATATTCTTATACATTCATATTGCATAGCTTTATGTGTACTTGAGGAGTTGATTTGCTAGATCTAAGAGAATATACACTTTTGCTTTTTAAAAATAGTGCCAATCTCACTAATAAAGACATTGTATCAATAACACTGTAGTATATATAAGTGGCTGCTGCTTCTCATTCACTGTGTGTGTGTGTGTGTGTGTGTGTGTGTGTGTGTGTGTGTGTGTGGTACTGGGGATTGGATAAGAGAGTGTTTTATCTCTGATCTACATTTCCAGCTCTATTTATTTATTTATTTATTTATTTATTTATTTATTTATTTATTTATTTTGTTTGTTTGTTTGAAACAAGGTCCTTCCATCCTTTTGATTTTTTTTTAAACAGAATCTAGCTAAGTTGCTGAGAGCCTCACTAAGTTGCTGAGGCTGGTCTCGAACCTTCAATCCTCCTGTCTCAGCCTGCCAAGTATTAGTATTATGGACATGCACCACCACACCCAACAGTGCTCCTTGGTCGATTTTTGCTTTGCCCCTGCATGTAGCAAACTGTCTTTGTGTTCAAAAGTGGTCTTTAAGACTCCACAGTATAGAAAGGGAGTCACTGTACTTGATTTCTAGGCCTGTGATTAGAAGATACAGTTTAAGTATCAGATTCTAACATATTAAAGCCTCAATTTCCTCCTTTGTCAAAGAAGGATTAAGATACACTTAACCTGTCTTACAGGGTTAAAGAAAGAATCAAATGAAAGAACAGATGTGAAAACACTTTGATGAATTTTTAAAATACAATACAACTTAAGCCTATTATTATCTCTGATACAAATCCGGCAGAACAGAACCTTTCACTGGGAGAATAAGTATGAAATCCTCTTTAAGCTGCATTAAATATAAATGTGTCAGTATTTTTCAGATATGCTCATCAGAAAATTATTAAGATTTCAAGCAGGAGACTCCTTCCACCTATAAGACGGATATATCGAAGTTATTGCAATGAATAGGGAGTATACTTCCTCTTAGCTGACGTTATCTGTACCGATTTTCACACAGTATACAGACTTGTGTGTATTTTGTTTAAAGATACAGTAGAGACTGATGAGGCCCAGAAAATTGAGCAGAAGCTCCGCAGCTATGTATCAACTTAATAATATATGATACGGAAATTGCTTTATAGGGAAAGATGTTATGTTCAACATGGTACTTCTATCTTCATTCACCCATGAATTAAAGATCCGTGTGCTTTATGTTCTGCATATCCTGAATGCTCATATTGTCTTCATTGGTTTCCTGTTGTAATGAAACTTGTTGGTTAATTATTCAGGAACATTAGTAGATTCCATTTGCTGTCCATAAGTAGCAAAATAGCTACCAAACAGACCCATTCTAGGAAATGCTACAAATATAAGCATTTCAATCTTCAGCCTTATTCTGAGTAGAACACTGCAGTTTTATTAGTTGTCTTTCATATACTCCCTTGTATTAAGACAGTGTAAGAATTTCCTCAACTCTGAAAATGAATGAAGATTTTTTTAGGTACTGAGGATTGAACCCAGGGGCATTCTACCTCAGAATTATACTCTCAGTTATGAAACATTACTTTTTGTTATGAAATGGGGTCTCACTAGATTGTGGAGAGTCTTTCTACATTGCTGAAGCTGGCCTCGTTGAACCTGCAATCCTCCTTGTCTCAGCCTTCCAAGTACTGGGATTATAGGCAGGCACTACCACACCTGGATGAATGAAGAATTTTTTATAAACTTCATATCCTAGCTTCTTGATTAGCAGAACAAATATTTTGAGCAGGTATTTAAAAACAGTAACTCCAGCCTGGGAAATTTATTAAGACCTTGTCTCAAGAAACACCAAACAAACAAACAAAACTTGGGTATAGCTCAGTGGTGGAATATACATTAATTCCACCCCCAATTTTAAAAAAAAAGAATATTATGTTAAGTGAGGTTAGCTAGTCACACAAAGTGAAAGGTCACATTTTCTCTCATATGCAGAAGTTAGGGAGTAATGGGGATACAAGAGGGACTTTAGATAATGGAGGAGAAACCCCAGTGGCATGAGGGAGGTGGTCTAGGGGAGAGTGGTCGTGGGAAGAGGGATAATTAATAAAGGAAACACTTCCATTGGTGTTATGCATGTATATGAGAATACCAATGCCAATCTCAATATCCTGTACAAAGAAGGAGAGGGAGGAGGGAGGGAGTCAGGGGAAGGTCACCAAGTGCTGTGTGTATGTATGTCACCATCACTCTGAGATACATTCTTATTTGATTACAATGTTACAATTAACCAGTGAAAGCAAAAGCATATTTTATAAAAGAATGAAGCTAGACTCTCTCTCTCTCTCTCTCTCTCTCTCTCTCTCTCTCTCTCTCTCTCTCTCTCTCACACACACACACACACACACACACACCGAAAGAGAGAGAGAGAGAGAGAGAGAGAGAGAGAGAGAGAGAGAGGAAGAAAGAAAAAGGAATCAAATCATATTCTCACAAAATGCAGGCATACTATCATGAGACCAGACTTTTAGTTGGCAGTAGTACAAAAGACAGATACCGTTGTCTAAATTTGTCAAAAAAACACTTTACCATCTTCATGATAAACAGACCTCCATACATTATTCTCCTAACACAAAAACACCAATAAAAAAGTAGGTCAGCCATGCCAATGGTTGGAGATATAAGAAGTCAAAACACATACACAAACAAAAACATAGCCATATCCTGGTTAGAAAAACATAGTTGAGACAGAATAAAATAAATGAAGCGCAATTAAGTGCTAAGTGAAGTATGAATATTCAGAAAAAAGGATGAAAACTTTGCTGGAGGAAGGAAAAGAGAGGATGAGTTGTGACATTATTCCTGAATTTTTTAAAATTAATACAGAGCTCCTGAACTTTCATAAAACCCTACTTTCAAAGATTAGGTATTATCAACTTTATATAACCTTTCATGGTCCAAACTCAACATTTATATGGCTGATAAACTTCTAGGGCCTCCTTATGAATAAATGGTTCAATTTTCAGATGTCAAAGGGTCAATGTACTTGTCACTTCTTTTTTTTTTTTTTTACATCTTTTTAAAGAATGAAGGATTTTAAAAATAATTAAAGTCTAGATATCATACATCTACCATAATGCCATAATGTATACAAAGTATAAAGATTGAAATCAGAAGAAATAGTGGCTCTTTAGTCTCAATCTGGTGTCTTAAATTGACTAAGTATATCGAATTGAAATGGAATGAATAAAAAGATCTAATATATGTTGATAATAGGCGATCAAATATTGTGCCTAAAAAGCAAAATATAATTAGTAATACTACCTGACAGTTTTCAGAGTACTATCTCCAACATTATAAGATTACCTATCTTCTATCTTTCAATATTTAATACATGTATTTTTAGGAATGCATTATGTCATGAAATATAACATATACTCTATTTCACTCATACATAAAGAATTTATTGGGCACTTATATATCAAAGGTGTAATATTTGAGATGGCTTAAAAGGATCATATAATAAACAAAATATGGAGAGGTAAATATGGAATAGAACAAATATAAATTAGGGTGTCAAAATCAGAATGTAGTGAGAAGACAGTTTAATCTACAATATATAATTTGTATATTTGTGGAAAATATTTTTATTGTATATAATTTATACAGAATGAGAGGTATCATTGTGGCACATTCTTATAAATTCAAAAATATAATTTGGTCAAATTCACCAAAATTTGATTCTGAATTTCTAGACAACCAGAGCTACATGGAAATATGATTAACTGTGTCACTTTTGTGGTCAATAATAACATACTAATTTGACACAAATCACTAAACTCTTTGCACTGTAGGCAATTTTCCCTATGAAGTTGAGATAAATGTGGCACCCTCAATGTAAAGTCTACTGGAACAGCAGTAGCAGGATTCTCAGACAAAGTCTGTTTTTAATATAATACTGACAAACATCTTCACAGACATACTAATGATACTGGATGCAAGGCTCAAGTAAGATAACAGAAAAATTGTTCTGTAGCAAAAAACAAAAAACAAAAAACATTTCTTAAGATTGAGGATGATGGTTAAAATATTTTATTTTATTTTATTTTTCTGAAAAAGTAGGAAGGCCCTTGATTATGATGTTAGCTCTAAACACTGAAATTGAAGGATGCTGAGAATCTGGCTATCATGAAGATAGGTCCTGGAAAATCCTTTACCTAAATACAACTCAAAATAAATGCTAAGGTTATAATGCAGGACCAGCTACATCATTTGTAGGATCCAGTTCAAAGTAAAAACGGAGGGGGTACTTATTTACTAATGATTAATAAGTTTTAAGAATTCACACAAGAAGACCAGTAGAGCATTAAGTGAGGTGCAGGGCTCTTCTAAGATAATGGGGTATGTTACAGGCCCATGGAGCCACTCCTATTGCAAGGGGACAAACAGCATGCCAGCAAAGAACACATGTGAGAACTCCAGAGAAGAACCCCTGGGCAGAAGAGGGGCAGTGGAGATTCTGCTCAGAAGCAAAGTCACTTTCAAAGCATCCTGACCTCGGAAAGGGACATGATTCCACACAGTGATAAATGTTTCAGGAGTCCTCTGGGGTTGGGGGAAACTGAGGGCAGAGGTGCAGAAGAGGGTCAACACTTCAGATGGAATACAATGTTGCAAAAAGAGGCCTGGGCATAGTTCCTCTCCAGGGGTGGTGTGATCCTGAGGAAAGGTGAGATCAGATTACTGAAAGCTCTGAAAACCAGGTTTTGGATTTGATGTGATAGGAATATAGGAAATCAAGAAATTTTTTTCAACATGAAAGTTAGAAAACAGGCAGCCCTATATCAGGAGGATTGGAGGAACTGATCTGGCAATATTGGGGGTAATGGTGGAAAGAATGTAAGTGAAGGATCAAGTGTTTTTCTCTCATATGCCGAAGCTAAGGAGTAATTGGCAAACCATAAGGACTTCAAATAATGGAGAGGCTTCAGTGGAACCAGGGAGGTGGTACGGGGATGGAGAGGAGGATAATTAGTGAGGGAATAACTTCCATTGACAGCATGTACATACGTGAGAACACCAATGTCAACCTCAATATCCTGTATGGGGAAGAAGAGCGGCGAGGGAGCCAGGTAAGCCCACCAAGTGCCATGTGCATGTATGTCACGCACACTATGAGCTACATTATGATTTGAGTCTACAATGCACCAATAAAAGGATAAAAAGAATGTAAAGGCAAGGAAAGAATCTTGAAGGCTTTTGCAGTAATTCTGAAGTAAGGGTTCATCGTGGGGGAAGAAGGGGAAATATCTGAATGAGAACAGTTGAAGAAAATAGGGAGAAAAGAAACAATATGTCTGGTATTTCCAGGAAAAAAAGACCTAACCCCACCATTTGGGGCAAAGGAGATACGGGAAATGAGAAAATGCTATCAAGTTTAATCAATAGTTTTAGACAATAAATTTGGCTTTTTGTTTGTTTTTGTTTTTGTGATACTGGGGTAAGCCCAGTAGCATGCTACCTCTAAGCTACTCCCCCAGCCCTTTTTATTTGTTTTTTTTTTTTTGTTGTTGTTGTTGTTTTGAAACAGTCTTTTTAGATTGCTAAGAGCCTTGCGACATTGCAGAGGCTGTCCTTGAACTTAAAATCCTTATGTCTTGCCTTCCAGGAGTGGGATTACAGGCTTGTGTCAGGACTGGCTTGAATTGGGCTTTTGCCCATGCTCCATTCCCATGGTCTATCTTATTACTTCCTACATTATATGAAAAACAAACAACAGAGATACTAAGAGTTATGGTCAAAGTTGTAGAACTGTCAAGTGGGAAATTAGAAACACTTTACACTGTCTCTCCAAGGAAGGAAAGAATCAAATTGAACATGGTTCCAGACTATGCCACTCAGGAACTAGGAAAGAGCAATTGTAATAGAAATAAGTTGAGAAGGTAAGTAACTTGCTTACCTTCAGGATTCCTCAATGGACTGATTATGAGGGAAACAGGAAAGAAACTCAGTTCATTAGATCAGTTTTGGGGGACAAGGATTATTTTGATCTTTTTTTCTTTTGAGAGCTGTAGCTTTTCCCCATTGAGAGTTTATCCGTTTGAAAGGAGATTTTATGAAAACTACCTTGACAGATGTCCTCTAGTTTCATTCCTTCTTGCCAAACACGCTTGTCCAGTACTTAACTGTCCCTGACTCTGGCACTTACAGTTCTTCCTTTGTGTTGTAATGACACACGACACGTGTTTTGCTTTCATTCCCTTCACTAGACTCTAAACTACCTGAGCATCACATTCTACAAAGCACTAAGGAAAGTGCTTGGATCAAAGCCCAACAGATAATTATATTATCATTTGGTTAATTACTTACTTTAAGCTAAATGTTTTTAAGTATGTTATCATTCCCTAGGTGATATATACTTTAAGGAGAGTAAGATTTAGAGGCTAGAGGACAGAGATAAAAGGAAGAGGGAATCAAATCTGTAAATGAAATGGATAAAGCTGTTAGCTCCATATTCATTCCTATAAATGTAAGGTCAAGTCTAGTTTAACTTTTAGGTAACTTATATCACAATGAAATTCAAATTAATTAAAAAGCAATTTAGTGTTTTTCATTTCATGCTCTCGCTTCAGTCATTAGTCTTATGCTAAAAAGGGGAGAAAGGTAAGTCTTTCTGCCTTTAAATGAATCAAATTTCTTTGCCATGGGAGTCTGTTTGCTTTTTCACTTTCTGTTTGACTTGTACTTTGTCAAAGTCTTAAAGTTTCATGACTGCCTCTGGGTGGTACAAATCCACTAAAAGATATTTCTAATCACAGCTGGTTTCCTGTTTATCCTGGAGGTCACTCATACTGGGAGCTGTTTTCCTCCTGATAAAAACTACAGGAATGAATTTTGGAAGAAGCCAGTATAATTGTGTTACAAAAGGATTTCATCCACTGCATTTTAGTCCACCCCAATGTGATTCTGAAAGCATGATCTCCAAAAATAGTGGAGAAGGAAATCTACATGAAAAAGTTGTAGTTGCTAATTGAATTAGAGTGCATGTACGTTCCTCTCACTCTAGAACTCATTATGACATGTAACTATAGTGCACCAATAAAAGTATATTGAAATTATAGATTACATGATAGAAACCCACAATAAATAAATAAATAAATAAATATATAAATGATGCGAAACACACACACCATGCTTTTTAAAAAAACTTTAGCATCACAAAATGCAATTCATAATTCTAAAAACTGTATGGAAAAAACAAATATATGGTCTTCCTTGTAGGTTAACAAATCATATTGTTCTTCAATATTTACAATAATTTGACTCCAAATGATCCTAAAATTTTAGAGTTGTATAAAGAAGCCAGCATAACTTCAACTGACGGATGAGGACAGTGACACTCACACAGTTCATTGTTTGTAATATCAGAAGCACAGCCAAGCAGAGACTACAGGTTTCCTGGCCCTGGTAAAGTGCTGCATACACTTCACCTTCCTGCCTAGTTAAGCATGTGGGTGACCATGTAACATCAGGGTCTCTCTTTTTCAATCAATCCATCATGTGTTTCTCTGTCTAATGAATTATCATTAAATACTCCATTCATTATGCATCTCTTTTACTTCCAAAGGTCCAATGGTAACCCATTTGCTTTCACATCAAATCTATACTCATCTGCCTGATTTTAGGACCCTATGTAATCTGATATCATGCTATTTACCTAGCTTTGCCTTCAATTAACCCTGAGCAGGCACTCTCTAATGAGGTCACTCCCTCAAGACGTGATCATATAAATTGTCACCTCTATGCCCCATTGTGTCTCCTTGTGCATTGTTCTCTGTACTTGAGCTTTATCTAGCTAATAGAGAATTTGTGATTATGAGATGTAGCCCTGTAACTTTGCTAAAGAGAAAATCAAGGCACAGAAAAATAGTGATGACATCATTTTCTCATAGCTAATTAAAATACAGTTAGATCAGATAACCCAGTCTTCTAACCCCTCCCACATTTAGTAGTTAGCTTCCCTTCCTTCATTAATCTGAGTATACACTTTATAATCATATTCTTTCTACTTTTATGAATATATACATAGTTTACATATATAGTTTGTTATATATATATATAGAAAACTCAGCCATATTCATGATCCCTTTTTGAATATTTTTATCAGTTATGAACCCCAAAAGATAGCAATTATATCTTTCTAATTTTGATACTAAGGAGTTAGATTTCTGTCACCAAAAAGGTTTTAAACAGTCTAAGGGTGAACATCTATGCTTAAACTGTGTTTAATGCTTCTATATTGCCCAGCATATTCTGAATATATGAAAAACTCTAATTAAATTGCTATCATCTGAATGGATAAGCATCATTTCACACAAATAAGTTGATCTGTTCATGCTATATTCTGGGACAGAAAAATATTGTTTCTAATTTCAAAAGAATTTGCAAAGACTTATTGCATCTTCCTCAATAATTATTTTAACAAAATTTGGAGGAACAAATATTTTTAAATTCGTGTTTTTAAGGATATGTCTGCACAAAAAAAATGTACATACATTTTCCTCAAGTCATCCAATACATTTCTCAGTTTAATGTTACAACTTTGTAACCTTAAAATTTGCTACATATAAGTCATCATTCTTCCCAAATTATTTCAACACCTGCAGCAACTGCTCTATTAAATAATTTGGTTATGTGAATGTAATTGTGTTTATTTCACTTTTAGACTCATCTGAGTTTTATCATAAAAAATACCATTAAAATACAGGTTTGGTAATTTTAGAATCATTTTTGTCTAGCTATTTAAAATATGATAATTTTAATACTTTGTATTCAAATTCAGCAAAAGAAATAGGTTTTCAGAATTTGATTAAAGCCAAAAATATGGTGATAATGAAGAATGATAAAATGAGGGAATCTGAATTGTAAAATTATGAGATGACTCAAAATGGATATTAGCTATTGTTAATCGCTAATAGTTTATATTTATAAGGGTGGCACACGCTTGTAATCCCAGCATTCGGGAGGCTGAGACTGGAGGATCTGGGTTCGAGGCCAGCCTCAGCTACCTAGTGAGGCACTCTGCAACTCAGTGAGACCCTGTTTCAAAATAAAGAATAAAAAAATAGGGCTGGGGATATAGCTAGGAGGTAGAATGCCCCTGAGTTCAATTCCCAGTACTGCAATAAATAAATAAATAAATAAAAGCATAGGTATTTCTTTTCTAACATATATAAAATCTATTGTCTATATTAACACAGACAATATAATAATGCATAATAATGTATAATTATCACATATAATTATATTAATATAACATAGAATGTAATAATATATTAATATCCATTATTATATTGTCTGTATTAACATAGACAATATATAATATATAACTCTATAACATACTATTTATGTAACACATAAGCATAGATACTAACACAACATATAGGTTTTTTTTGTTTTTGTTTTTGTTTTTGTTTTTTTGTGGTACTGGGGATTGAACTCAGGGGCATTCTACCTCTGAGCTATACCCCCAGCCCTATTTTTTATTCTTTATTTTGAAACCGAGTCTCACTAAGTTGCGGAGTGCCTCGCTAGATAGCTGAGGCTGGCCTCGAACCTGGATCCTCCGGTCTCAGCCTCCCAAATGCTGGGATTACAAGCATGTGCCACCACGCCCAGAAACATATAGGTTTTATATTGTAAAATGCACATTAGTACCGAGTACATAAGAGAATTTTAAGCGACATTTTTGAAGACATCTTTATTGCAGCAATATTTTAAAATTGGAAGTTTACTATTTAAGAGGATGGAGAATTTCTCTTTCTTTTGTTCCTCAAAATAAAAGCATTATTTCTTTACTATCTATGAGACCATTAGGAAACAAAATGACAGTAAGAGCACCTCAAATGTTCTGGAACAGTGGTGGTGAGGGCAGAGAAAAGATAATCTGAAGGTGTTCTAATGGATTCTTGGGGAATATATCACCAGCAAATAGAAAAGGTAAGAGTGGACCAAGAAGGCAATGATCAGGGTAATTAAATAAAGAGACAGCTGGGCAACTTAGCAACTTTCTTCCAGTTTAGCAGCTACTGCATTTACCCTTGGTCAACATCCTGTGGATCCTTTCCAGGAAGACAGAGGATCCTGTAGGAGGATTCTGGTGTGGGTGTTGGGGGCTAAACAGGGAGAGCAGAATGGATGCTAAGATTATTCAAAACTGTTGTACATATAACCTATGCACATCCCCCTGTATATTTTAAGTCATCTCTGGAGTACTTATAATACATGATACAAATAAATGCTATGTAAATAATTGTCATACTGTATTTTATTGCTCTATTGCTGTTTTCTTTTGTTTATTTTTTTCTAAATAATTGATCCTTGGGTAGTTGAATCCATGGATGTGGAACCTGCAGATGTGGAGGGCCAAGGGTTTTTTTTCCTATTCTCTTTTTTTCCCCATCCTCATTGAACTCATCAAAGTAACACACTGTAATTACAGTTTTTATGACTGAATGATTCAGTCAACATTTTTTTTTTGCAAAAGTCCTTGAAAATATTCCTGCTCATGTGAAGTGCTCAATAGAGAGTACTCTATTATCAGAGTGATTCTAGACTTAAGTTTTATGCTACTTGAACCTCAGAGATATAGCAGAGAACCTAATGAAGGGTTTGGAAAGAGCCTGACTCTGCGAGCTCTTGTCAACAGAGCAGCTGGTAAGTAGGCCAGCATGCATGGATTGGGAGGTGAATAGGAAAAGAAACAAAGGTAAATAGGCAATATGCTCTGGAAAACATCAAACCCATATGCAAGGTAGGGTTAGTTACCAATTAACCACAAAGCTTTCTGATCTACATTATCTCAGGGTTGGGTCTAATTTCCTCAAATCTATACTGACTAGAAAAGAGAGTAAATAAGACATGGATGGAATATTTCAGGGAGTCAACACAAAGTTATAAACAACAGAGATAAAAACATCCCTGAGGAAAAAATTAATACCTTCTCACCTCATCAGATTGGAGAACTCAGGAAATGGTAATTGTGACTATTACAGAGAGATAATTAAGCAAATAAAACCCTGAATTCATGAGGCAAGGGTTTGGCCATGGCATTTGAAAGGAAAGGAAAGATGGGACCAAGGCATCCTGAGTTCTCTACCTCAGCCTCAAAACTCCAATGGCTGCAGATGCAACCTCAACAGGAGGCCGGCACTAAATATTGGAAGGGTGGTCACAGATGGCTCCCTAAGGTATTCCAAGGGTTTAAATATTTAATGGAGAGCAAACATGATTGCTGAGAGAATGAGTAGGGGAGAAACAATGATGTTCCACTTGATTCAATAGATGTTTACAAGTCAGTATTTGAAAATTATAAATAAGAAAGGACATAATCTACTGATTATGACTAAAGGGACAAAATAATGAGAGACAAAAAACCAAGAACCTTTGAAGCAACATATATAGAAAATTTAATGATACAAATGCAGTTTCAGAGTTGTTTGCAGTAAAATGAAACAAGTTTGAGCTCATTATTTATTTCCTAAAATTTCTATCCCTAATAGGAAGAGCAAAATTGTTGGCTGGTAGGTGTGCAAGGGTTTGACTGATAATATTCCTTTAAGTTTTTTTTTTTTTTTCAGTTAAGGCCCTCCAGATAAAAATCACAAGGACCTGATTTAAACAAGCCAAAGCTATCAGCTCCTCTTCTCTGTGAGCTAGAATACACTTTGCTCATTATTATCTCATTATATTGCTAAATTCAATGCCCTGGAGTTGTTCCTGTTCATTATTTTTGAATACATGATGTATGAAGAAGCATGATTTCAAACTCAGCATGCTCAAGAGCTTGCCATCTATAAACGTGGTGAGAAGTCTTTCCAGCATAAATATGCATTCGTTTCCCCAACAAAAGTCCTTTGCTTACTTTGGAAAGAAACAACTTTGAGAGTTCTTCCAAATGATTTCCTCATTTGATGCAATTAATAAACCCTGGTTTGCTCTTTTATCTACTAGTAGTGTTTATTGGCTTTGAACTCACAGTGGGGCAAACTCATTGTTTTCAGCTTCAAGATGAAAAATAAAATAACTCCTTATCTTTTGTTTTGTTTTGTTTCTTTAGGATTCAGTGGAGATTGATTCATGTGGTTAGTACTTCCAAAATATGATACTTCTTTTCCTCTTCTTCCCTAAGGTCCTATTCTTTAAAGTTATTAAATCAATACTTAATAAGATACTAGTTGCAACTTAAGAATGTACTTTATGAGATGACTTTGAAACAGGGAGCAGTGGTACATGACTGTAATTTCAGTACTTGGAAGGCTGAGGCAGGAGGATCACAGGTTTAAGCCAGTGCACAGTGAGGCCCTGTTTCAAAATAAAAAAAAAATAAAAAGACATAGGGGTGTAGCTCAGTGGTAGACACTGGGTTTGATCTCCAGTACCACACACACACACACACACACACACACACACACACACACACACACGTGCTGATTTTTTGCCAAGTGCAATGGTACACACCTATAATCCCAGTGACTCAGGAGACTGAGGCCAGATAATAACAAGTTCAAGGCTAGTCTGGGCAATTTATGGTGACCCTGTTTCAATACAAAAAATAAGAGGGGCTTGGATCCCTACACAGTGGTGTTCATCTTTAATTAAGTCCTAGTACTTGTGAGACTGAGACAAGAGGATCACTGGTTCAAGGTCAGTATGGTTAGTTAGGCCCTGTTTCAAAATTTTTCTTTTTTTTTTTTTAAATTATAATTTTTATTGTAGTAATTCGTGCAATATAGCATACATCTTTGTTAAGTACTAGTTGTTAACAACATATTTGCACACAATTCTCATTTGACCCCTTCCCCGATTCCCACCCCATTCCCTCCCCCTCCTTCCCCCTCAGGTTCACTTCAGTGAGTGACCTTGATATGATTGTGTAATTACATCATGTGCTTTAGGGCGTCCCTCTGCCCCATGCATCCACTACAATTAAATCAACTTCTTTGCTTATCGAGGATCTCTCCTTTTCATCTGGAGACCCTCCTATGCCCCATCTTCTCCCTAGCATCCACATATTAGGGAGAACATATGCTTCTTAACTCTTTGTGACTGACTAATCTCACTTAGCATAATGTTTTCCAGTTGCATCCATTTCCCTGCAAAGAACATGATTTTATTCTTCTTTAGGCTGAGTAAAATTCCATTGTGTACATATCCCATAGTTTTGTAATCCATTCATCTGTGGTTGGACATCTTGGCTGCTTCCATAGTTTGGCTATTGTGAATTGAGCTGCTATAAACATAGATTCACATGCATTGGTCTGATAATTTGGTTTCCATTCTGTTGGGTATATACCCAGTAGTGGTATTGCTGGGTCATATGGTAGGTTCACTCCCATTCGTCTGAGGATCCTCCATACTGTTTTCCACAGTGGTTGCACAAGTTTGCAATCCCACCAACAATGTATTAGGGTTCCCCCTTCTCCACACCCTCGCCAGCAGGTGTTGTTGTTTCAAATTTAAAAAAAATAAATAAATAAAAGGGCTGGGTATAATAATTCAGTGGTAGAGCACCCCTGTGTTCAATACCCAGTAGCACAAAAAAGAAGAGCTCTGGATGTATGTCAGTGGTAGACTGCCCCTAGATTCCATCCCCAGTATCACAGGAGGAAAAAGAAAAAAAAAAAAAGAAAAGGATGATTTTGCTTCTAGAAAAAGAAAAACAAATTCACTACTCCAGGCTTTGAATTTATCATTACTAATTGAAGCATAATCCAAATATGTAAGATAGTCTATTTATATTTATGCAGAAAAACCAGATACATTGACATACTCTAATAAAAGCATCTATAACACTCAGTATGGATGGATAGATCACTGGTATGCTTGGAAGAGATAAAAAAAAAAAACTTTAATAAAAGTGTTACTGTTATTCACTACATACGAACATAGATGATTTGCAAGTATGAAAACTGTCACAGAAGTACACTAGTGGGGGGGTAGGGTTAAGCATCAGGCTCAGGAGCTAGACTCTCTTGGTTTGGATTTTTTTTTTTTTTTTTTTTTTTTTTTTTGCGGTACTGGGGATTGAACTCAGGGGCATTCTACCTCTGAGCTACACCCCCAGCCCTACCTATTTTTTTATTCTTTATTTTGAAACCGAGTCTCACTAAGTTGCAGAGTGCCTCACTAGGTAGCTGAGGCTGGCCGCGAACCCGGATCCTCCGGTCTCAGCCTCCCAAATGCTGGGATTACAAGCGTGCGCCACCACGCCCGGCTTCTTGGTTTGGATTCTGACTCTGATACCTTTTTGCTTCCTAAAACTCTGCTTTTTTATCTGTACAATAACAGTACTTAACCCTGTGAGTCATTGTGAGGATCAAGTGAGTTACATCAAAAGTGCTGAGTGATTTATTTTTATAAAACACAATAGGATGTAAAATTTGCAATTTGGACCTGCCCCTTTTCACCACCTGCAGTTAAGCCAACAAAGTTACAAATAAACCTAAAGCCACAAATTATTTCCTATAGGAAAAATTAACTTATTCCTTAAAATAGTTTACTAATATTTAATCTGGTATTACTACTAATTGCAGTGTATGTTCCCACTATTCCCACTATATCATGCTGGTAAATCTAGCTCTTAATGCAAAAAAAAAAAAAAAAAAAAATTGCTATTTGTTTTATTGTACAAAATCCTGCTAGTCTCCAACTTTAAATGTAACTTATCTGATAATGTAAACTAAGGTCCCATTTATTCCTAGTTTTCCTAGTTTATATCTTGGAGAATTGTGTTCATTCTGTCAGGCTTGACACTCAGGCTTCAAATGCATGTTATTTGGCTTGCAGACTTTCAGCAAAAGTGGGGGTGGGGGGACTCTAACCATTGGAGGGAAAGAAGGCATAGTTTGATCTTGAATGTGGGAAAGGGAAATCAAGTCTGAGATTTTTAAGAAGCAAAAGAGAAGTGAGCAAATGGTGTATATCATTTTCAGCAGATTTGCAGGACTGGAGCCAAGAGCTACTGTCATGGAAGAAAACTAGCTGTACATACAATCCGCGCAGGAAACTGTCATGATGGAATGATTTGAGGCTCAATAAAAGCCATTCCTTTACCTAAAAATACTTTCCCTACTGACCTCCCCAACTCCCAGCATTGCTTATTTTTCTGAGTTAGAATATCAAAATTTTTTTCCACAGTTAGGTCTGCTTTCCAATAGAGATGAAACTTGCATTGTTTTCTATCTCTAGGTATAATATTAAGTGATTGATCAAATGAGCAAACAATAATACATTCCTTAAAACAATGTAAGCACATCCAGAATAAGGCACATAAACAAATCTTTCTAAAAAGCAACCTTCCTTGAATCTATTATGCTTGTTACTTACCCATTTTTCAACGTTGGCTAAAAAGATCATGGATACAATATTCAAAATTTAAAGAATGTCATAGTACCACATGCATAACATCCCATGGGCAAAAGAGTCTCCCTCAAAGAAAGGAAACTGCTCAGACAGCCTATGTGATTTTGAGTAAAGAATAACCTATGCCAAGCGTGGTGGCGTACACCTTGGGAGCCTGAGACAAGAGAATTGCAGGTGGCCAGCCTCAGCAAACTAACAAGGCCCTGCAACTTAGTGAGACCCTGTTTCAAAATAAAAATAAATAGGACCAGAGGTGTAGCTAGAAATAGAATGCCTTTGGGTTCAATTTCCACTACAAAAAAAAAAAAAAAAAGCCCTGTTCTTTCAGAAATGGTAATAATAACTTCTACTCTCCTTATTCATGCAATGAATCACATAAATTTTCTATACAGAAAGTGTTAGAAAATTTAATATATTATTATTGCCTTTAAAATACTATTATACATTATATATTAATTAATTTAAATTAAGCCTATGAAGAAGTGAGTAAGTAACTAAAGAGAAGAGAAACCAAAAAAATAGAGAGGTTAACTAACTTGCCCAAGATGACTCATCTATGTAATGGTAGAACTTGAATGATTGTAATGGGTCAGTTTATATATTCTTGTATCTGTCTCCTTTCTACTATGCTGGTTTATAAAAGACTAACCTTTTCCCTTACTGGTATTCAAATTCTTGGGGTACCAATTACTTACAGCTTCTCAGAGAAGTGGTTTTATAGGCATCTGAATTGTTCAAGTTGAGAAAAAAACTGAGTTTGTCAATATCTTTATTGATTTTTCTTTGCCTTCTCAAAGTAGAAATAATCCCTTAGAAGCCAGAAATAAAAATTGGTGACCCTGGGTGGCACATACTTGTAAGCCCAGTGCTTGAGAGACTGAGACAGGACAAGGCAGGTTCCAGGACAGTGTATGGTAACCTAGTTAAAACCTGTTTCAAAATAAAAAACAAAAAGGTCTGGGTAAAACTCAGTGGTAGAATTCCCCTGGGTTCAATGCCCACTACCAATAAATAAATAAATAAATAAATAGTCAGTCAGTCACCCCAAAGCCTCACAACGTGGCTTGGTATAAGGACTGCTTTTCTTGCTGCATAGACTGGTTTATTCTTCCAGGACCCAATTTATTTAATTTTATGTCATTTTAATGAATTAATTTATTTATTTTATGATCCAGCAATATCACTTCTGGGTATCTACCCAAAAGAAGGAAACCTATAATTTTTGATGCAATAGAAGGTGTCCTTGCACCTCTGCCCCGTGAAGTTGGAAAAGGACTATCTGCATTGAACCCTCTCTCTTCTCAGAAGTCCCTCACTTGCCTCTTGCCTCTTATTATATATATATATATATATATATATATATATATATATATATATATATAAGAACTAGGGGTTGAACACAGGTGCATTAGACCTCTGATCTACACTCCCAGTCCTATTTTATTTATTTATTTATTTATTTATTTATTTATTTATTTATTTATTTATTGTTTTAAATTTGAAGCAGGGTCTCACTAAATTGCAGAGGGCCTTGCTTAGCTGAGGCTCTCTGTGAACCTGCAATCCTCCTATGTCAGTCTTCCAACTACTGGGATTACAAGTGTGCACCCCCATGCCTGGCTTGATACATTGAAAATTAAATTGAATTTTGGATCTATGTGTAGTCTTCCTCTTCCTTTCACTGTTACCCTACTTTCCATTTGCTTTGGTTCTAAATTATTAGAAACAGGTTTATATCCTCCCACATTAAATTACCAACACATTTTGTAAGTTCTACTTTTAACCAATTTCCAGATTTTAGCAATTTCACTTTTTTTCCACCAGTGTCAGTACCACTGTGCAAATCCCGTCACCCTCTGACATTATTGAGATAGTTCTGAGCTGCTCCTCCTGCTTTGATGCTGGCTTATTCAAGGACTGTCATCAACACAGCATTCAGAATGAGTCTCCTGAACAGTAGCTAGTCAGGTATCTTCCCTGCTCAGAATTGGCTAATGGCCCCCATGTCATTCTGTGAAAGATACAAATTCCTGAGAAGGGGTTTGGGGCCTTATGCAGACCTGCTCCTTACTTCCCTGTCCTATTTTTTTTTTTTTTTTCAGTACTGGGGATTGAACTCAGGGCATTCTACCTCTGAGGTATACCCCCATCCCTATTTTTTATTCTTTATTTTGAAACAGGGTCTCACTAAGTTGCGGAGTGCCTCATTAGGTAGCTGAGGCTGGCCGAGAACCCGGATCCTCCAGTCTCAGCCTCCCAAATGCTGGGATTACAAGCGTGCACCACCATATCCAGTTCCTGTCCTATTTCTTACTACAACACCATCCCTTACCCTACACCAGCCACATTGGTCTTTTCTCTGTGCCTTACACATGCCAGCAAACTCTCACACTGCCTGCTTCCTTTTTCTCCATAGTTTCTATTCCATCTAACAGATAATAAAGTATGAGAAATTATTTGACATTTCTTTCATGCTGGAATGTTTTTGTTTTTAGTTGTTCAAACCAAGAAAATCATGTTTATGGTACATATTATCCCTCAAGTCACTACTTTGAGTGCTAACAAACTTATTAGATAAAGTAGTCAATGATTGTACCCAAATTCCACTTTTTGGATCCCACTTATTTTCAAGAAAATATAGTTTTTAGAAGCTACTGTTTTCAACCATCCTTGGAGAAAGTTTATATCACTTCTGGGAAGTATCTCTCCATTAAGCCATTTAGGATAGGCAAGAGACAGTAATAATGTTTAAAGGAGTTCTGAGTGTGATTGTCTTATTTATTGCACACTAAAAAAATGTAGGCATTCATTTTTGGGTTTTGTTCTGTTTTATTTATAGAATAGTACTCCACAATATTTTACTTAATAATTACTTACATAATGAAGAGATGACATTTCTTTCTTGTTCATTTTATTCCTCAAATATAATTCCTTTACATCTATTAACTCTAGCATTTTTACTTTATATTATATACGTGCATTTATGTCACCAAGGATTTAACATTAATTGACCTGCTGATTGCTATATATTCCATGAGAGCTTTTCTGCAAAGAGTAATTACATTCTATAAACTTCCATGTCAGGAAGTGAATCTGGCTTTTTAAAAAATATTTCTCTGGTTGTCCCATCAGAAAGAAAATGTTGAGATATCAATTTAAGACTCATTTAAGGAAAAGGGCCCTTCTATGAAAAGGAAAAACACAGACTGGCAAAGATTCTTTCTGTTAGAACACCACAGGCTGAAAATGCCTCAGAGAATTTGGGCACCAACATTGTGTGAATTGGGTATAGGTTTTTGAAACAGGAAACCTGTAGAAGCCAACATTATAGGTTTTGTTGTTGAGTGGTTTTCCACCACAAAAATAAGTATAAGCATGATTTAAATTAAGCAATGATTTGGTTGCTAATATAATTTGATTTGGTGATTTAAAAATTTCTGCTTTTTAATCCTGTTTAAAACGTGCATAACTAGCTGGGCGTGGTAGCACACACTTGTAATCGCAGCATTTGGTGGGAGGCTGAGACCGGAGGATCCAGGTTCACGGCCAGCCTCAGCTACCTAGTGAGGCACTCCACAACTTACTGAAACCCTGTTTCAAAATAAAGAATAAAAAATAGGACTGGAGGTATAGCTCAGAGGTAGAATGCCCCTGAGTTCAATCACCAGTACCAAAAAAATAAAATAAAAAATAAAACGTGCATACCAGCCGGGCATGGTGGTGCACGCTTGTAATCCCAGCATTAGGGAGGCTGAGACCAGAGGATCCGGGTTTGAGGCCAGCCTCAGCTACGTAGTGAGGCACTCCACAACTTAGTGAGACCTGGTTTCAAAATAAAAGAATAAAAAATAGGGCTGGTGGGTATATGGGTATAGCTCGGAGGTAGAGTGCCCCTGAGTTCATCCCCCCAGTACCGCAAAAAAAAACCAAAAAAACCCAAAAAAAAAACCGTGCATACCTTTTTGTTTCCTTTGCAGACATGTGCAACGATTCATTTAATTATATATCTTGAAGATTGTGTTTACAAGCTGTATAAGCTACATACAGCAATACAACTGCTAGATCAAATCTATTTACCAGCTAAAAAGAGGCAAAAAAGAAAAATAGACATTTTTGATGGATGCTATGGTTTGGAAAAGCATCCCATAAAAGCCCATGTGACAATGGGCATTGGGGGCATGACCTTGGAATAGATATTGGGTCCACCAGCCCCTCCTCTTTCTTTATCTTTAGCACTTGACTGCTATAAGGTGAGCAGGTTCTTTTGCCACATACACCATGATATACCACCTTGCAATAGACCCAAAAGCAATGGTGCCAAGCAACCATGGAATGAAACCTCTAAAACCGAGTTTGTTTTTTGTTGTTTCCCCCCATCCAAGGTACTGGGAATTGAAGCCAGAGGTGTTTGACCTCCAAGCTGCATACAAGGCTTTTTATTTATTTATTTATTTATTCATTCATTCATTCATTCATTTTATTTAAAACAGGGTCTCACTAGGTTGCTGAGCATCTTGCTATATTGCTAAGGCTGACCTTCAACCTGTGATCCTCCTGTCTCAGACTCCCAAGTACTGAAATTACAGGCCTGTGCCACCATGTTGAGCTTCATGAACCTCTTTTTTAAGTTGTTTATCTTCCATATTTTGTTGCTGTGACAGAAAGCTGAGTAGCAGGACAGATATTAGTCAGGTTATAGCAATTAAAGTATTTGCTTGAGATAACTAAAAATTAGAAATATGAGAAAAATGAAGCTGGTTTTAGACAAATAATCACCAATTTGCCAAGGTTGTTTTCAGTGTTTATTTTCTAATTCTTTTAAAAGAATCATGTGAGGGCAAATTTTAAGTGCTATGATTACTTTTAGTGTAGTTTTATGTAGTGGTATACTATTAATTAGAACAAAATTAAAGTTACTCAAATAATAAAATAAATAAACTGACAATGAATTTTATATGCTGTGAGAGAATATAGTAATCCATTCTAAACGGAACAAGCTCATAAGCCATTGTGGCCTTGTTATAAGATTTGAGCTTGTATACACTCTTACTGTACCTTTGCATATATCAGCATCACCTAGAGGGCTTTTTACATAGTTTGCTGGACTCCAGAATTTGCATTTCTAACAAGTTCTCCCTGATACTTAAACTGATGGTTCAGAAAGCACTTGTTTCGGAACCTCTGATGTAGCTGATATTTTCTAGAGCCTTCTTTTTTTTGTTTTCCCCAGAAGTTCTTTTAGAATTCTATCAAAAACAATACAAAACAAAATTCTTGTGTTTAGGAAGTTGCCTACTGTTTCTTAAAAGTTAAAAAACCAACTTATGGCTATAATCTTTAGATATTCTATTTAATCATATGTATGGTACTTACAATCTAGATAAGTTTAAAATGGTTAAGTGCTAGTTATTTCTTTTATTTGTTAATAGCAATGTTATTTCAGGGAGAGAACAGAGCATTCTTTCTAAGCAGGATAAGAAGTTCTACAATATGAACCTAGCCTATTTTGCTTTCATGAAGGGATCTGTGAAAGAATAGGAACTGGGAATTATGAAGATCAAATGATATTGCCCTAAATCATAAAAGAAAAATCATTCTAGTTCCAGAAGTTTTAAGATAACATATTCTTCCATTTCTGAAGAGATGTAAATGAAAGTGGAGTTAGTCAGCATCCAAAGATCACAAAGAAAAAATTGCAGCATCCCTATTACTTCTGAAAATCACTCATTAATTACCTACCTCAGGCTTTTAGAAGTTCAGAAGAAGATGGCAGTTTTGTTGTTACTTTTCATCTTGGTTCTAGACTTTCCTTGCCTGGCAAGAGATGTTTTGAACCAGAAGCAAGGTGTGTCAGAGAAAAGATGTCGTGAATTTCCCTGGGTGATATCGGGTAGGCTTGGAGGTTGTGGCTGGAGAAGGTGACCCCTAGGGGCGTGGCTTTGGAAATTATATTTGGTTCCTCCTCACCCTTCTCTCTCTCTCTTGCTTCTAGCTTCTGAGGCATGAGCACAGCCCATGTGCTCTCCCTCCACTTCCTGTCACCATGTCTGGAGATCTGTGGTCCCTGGCCTCATGTGGACTGAACCCGAAACTGTAAGAAAATAAACCTTCTTTCCTCTAAGTTACATGGTCAATCTTATAGCTGCGAGAATGCTCACTGGAACAGTACACATGACAATTTCTAGCTGAGTATATAGGGAATGATTCATTAGGAAGTTAGATTTATGTTAGCTCTTGACCCAGACAGAGATTTAGACATGTAGATCTGAGGAAAACTGGACACATAGAGTATTTGCAAATATTGGCAATTGAGATGCACAAATGGTGAATGGTTAGTGATGCCATTTGGACAGGAGGCTGAAATGGAAGCAAACTGATTTTCTTTGTCTTGAAAACAAGGTTGACAGATAGATTGATTAATTCATTTGTGGAGTCTGGGTCAAATTGTTTGTGGATGTTGTGACCGGTTGCTTGATTATTTACAATTCAATGAGTAAATTTCTCGTTGCCCATGGCTGAGCACATTAAGAGAATAGAATTGAGTTTCTTTAGTGGTTTGTTTTGGATTTCCTGTATTAACCTTTGTTACTTCCTGTGCCATTTCATGACTCTGATTTTGCATAGTATATTGAAAGAAGTAAACCTTAGAAATAATTTGATAAAGACTGAACTTAATAGGAATTTTGAAATTTACAGATACAGAAATGAAGGGCTTTATGTACAGAGAATGAGACCATGAATCAGCTAGTGCCACTACTATTCCAGGATAATAAGGAAAATGAGATAGAAACTGAAAAGTGGAACATGAACAAAGGACATCCCAAACTGGCTCAGGACAGAGGACAAATTGAGAATTGATAGAGAACAAATTGCTCAATGTTCAGAGTAGAGGTTTAGAAAATATGTTCAAGTCAGCAAAACAATAAAATGTACAACATTTTTATCCCAGAGTTTAAATGTCACTACTTTTACCATATCTTTAATCCTATCCAGCTGTTATTTTTACTATATAACGTGTCCTATACCTCAGACATGAACTAGATAATTCCTCCAGATATTACACATATTTGTGTGTATATGAGTCTATATGAATTAGATAGATTATGATTAAATAAGCAAGACTAGCAAAACTATTTACATAATGCAGTTTTCAACAGACTTATTTCTGTCTCTGTATGATATGCCATACCTCCTACCATTCTAAATGTGGCACATATATGTTTTTAATTGGAATAAATTACACTTAGTATTATGCAGAGAATATTGAAGCATTTGTGACATCTTTAAGCATAAAGAGAGATGGAAAACAAGGGGTTGGAATAACTTTCTTAAATAATGCACTGCTCTCACATGTTAAAAGTTCAAATGTATTGGAAATCTTAGTGAGAGGAGAGATTTGGCTCTTACAAATGTACTCTCAAGGCTTGATCTTTGATATTTGATCTTCCTTGGTGACAGCCTGAAAGTTTTAGAAGCACAGGAGGCTTTGCCATTCAGGATAAATTATGAAGATGTCAGATCCTAGGACCATGATGAACAAATGTTTTCTCATTGAACTATTAGTCCAAGAATGAGCCTTCTCAAGTGGAAAGATGAGAAAGGAAGTCACAGCACAAAAAGTAAGTTTGGGAAGTGCACATGCATTCTAACAAATGGCATAAGTAGAATATAATCTAGGGAACGTCCCAGTTTGCCCAAACAGTGTTCCATGATGTTCAGTGTGTTCTGTTATTTACTAATAAACCCCATATGTTCTGAAAAGTGTCTGATTTGGATGATAAATTATAGGAATGTCCTAATTAGAGGAAAATCAAGACAGAAGGACTTCAGATGGTGTGTTGCTTCCTTAGCTGGAGCAAAACCATAGCAAGCAAAACATCACACTAGCAGGACCTTCTCCCAAGCCACCCTCTAGCCACCCACACCCCCAGCCCCCGTTATTCCTCAAGACATAAACTAAATCCCAAAGTATAGGAAAGGAAATGAGAAAGTCAGACAATCCTGTCCACCCTGGGAGCTTAAAGCTCTCGGAGCAACTCTGCTCTTGTTAAAGCTTCATTGGTTTTTCAACTCACTTTTCAATTCTTCTGATTTCCCACAGCTCTCCTTCCATCTGTGCATTAGCCGGTTGCACAGCTGGGGAGAAATTAAAACAGAGATTGCTGCAGCAATGCTCACCACTAGGAGCTCTAATTACATGTCCTGCCTCGTAGACAAAGGCTTCCAAACCAAAAAGGACAAAATTATACCTGCTCCAATAGGGATGTGTATGTGTGTGTGTGTGTGTGTGTGTGTGTGTGTGTGTGTGTGTGTGTGTGTGTGTTGTGTGTGTGTGTGGTGGGGATGCCTGATGAAGTAGCAGTCATTCCCCTTTGACTTAATGGTGGTAGGAAACTATGAGTAAAAGGTATGCAAACACAACTACCTAGGTCTATGAATTTAATAATCTGTGACTTGTCTCCCTTGTGGTAAGAACATTTAAAGAAAATATTTAATTGTATAAAAAAAGAAAAATCTCTCTGAATCTCAATCCCAACTGATCTGCATTCTAGTCTGTTCCAGAAATTATCATTTCAGGGGCTTGTACTATATATAAACAAGAACAAAAGATTAAATATCTGCTATTCACATCCACATGATGGAGGAATTGTCTCTATGCAGCTCTAATTTGCTTTTATTTTAAAATTAAAACAGTTCATACACAGAATATAAAAATCTACATTTTATTTTTTATTTTTTTTTTTTTTTGTGGTACTGGGGATTGATCTCAGGGACATTCTACCTCCGAGCTACACCCCCAGTCCTATTTTTTATTCTTTATTTTTTGAAACCGAGTCTCACTAAGTTGCGGAGTGCCTCACTAGATAGCTGAGGTTGGCCGCGAACCCAGATCCTCCGATCTCAGCCTCCCGAATGCTGGGATTACAAGCGTGCGCCACCACGCCTGGCTAAAAATCTACATTTTATTATAAGGCTTATCTCAGAAAATAGGAATAACAATGACTTATCTTGTTTTTCTCATTTTTTCCTTCTGCACAAAATTTTGGTCAATTGCTCTATACTGAACTGAAAATTATTTTTATTAGTAAAATATATTCTTATAACTTTATTAAAAATTGCACACATTTATATAAGTCATCTGTAATGTATAGCTCACCACCACCTTAATAAATAAAACATTAATAGTACTATTGAAATTTCCAAAAACTACCCTAAGAATAAGACCTACCTTTCTTTCTTTCTTTTTCTTTTTTCTTTCTTTCTTTCCCAGGGACATTCTAACTCTGAGCTACAACCCCAGTCCTATTTTATTTATTTTTAAACAGGGTATTGATAAGTTGATGAGGGCCTTGGTAAATTGAGGCTAGTCTTGAAACTGTGACACTTCTGTCTAAGCCTCTCTAGTACAGGAATTATAAGCATGTAGCACCACACCTGGCATTTTTCTCTTCTTGATGTAAATATTGTCCATATACAAAAATCAGTACTATTGCTAATACCCAGGAATATATTTGCCCAAATAAGTGAAAAATCTGTACAAGGAAAATTACAAAAGATTGCAGAAGAACATTGAAGCAGACACAAAAAGAAGGAAAGATATCCCATGTTCAAGGGAGACGAGTAAGATAATGAACCAAATATAAAAATGATACCAGGTTGGTGGGAAGGAAGAGGCAGCTGAATCATGTTAGTACATGAATTCATGAATTTCATAGCTTTCCCATGTAAAATAGCAAGTTAATGTCAGAAGCACAGAGTAGAAATTCATCCCTTGATTATGTGTCTGATTCTCTGCCTCAGATGTTCTGGTTTGGTTGGTCTGGTATAGCCTTCTCTCTTTCTCTCTCTCTCTCTCTCTCTCTCTCTCTCTCTCTCTATATATATATATATATATATATATATATATATATATATATATATATATATATATGGAGAAGGGAAGATTTATTTGTTCATGGTTTCAGGTTTAGTCCACGTGAGGCCAGGGACTGCTGATCTCAGGGGATGGTGGCAGGAAGAGAAGAGACAGAGATCACAAGGCTTTGCTCTCACATCATGGAAGCCAGAAGCAAGAGAGCAAGCAAGAGGAGCAGGAGCCACATATGATCCCCACACTGCAGCCCCTGGGACCACCTTCTCCAGACACATCCTGCCAGCCCAGGCTGCCACCCAGATAAAGCCATTACCATGGACTTACCCACTGCCGGGATTACAACCCTCGTGACTCAATTACATCAACTCCCAACACGAATTTATGAGGTTTTCAGGTGCCATTCTCTAACTATAACATATACTAAATTAAATATATATCTTATATATTTTATGATATTTATAAATAAATTTTAATTATTATTTTTAAATATGGCATCAATATTACAGGTACTTCATATATTTTGTATGTAATATGCCCAAATAAATATGTAAAATATTGTAATTGAAACATATGTTTAATATCTTTTTATTGATATTTAATTCATGTACCACAAAGCTCATCATGTTAAAGTGTGCAATTTGGTTTTCTTAATATGTTCACAGAGTTATGTCTCCATTATGACTGATTTCAGAAGATTCTCATCACTCTAAACCCCAGCCTATTCCTTATTCCCTCTCCCTTCAGCTTCTGGCAACTGCTGATCTACATTCCACCTAAGTGCATATAAGTGGAACTTTATAACATTCAGTCTTTTGCATCTGGCTTCATTCACTTAGAGTAATGTTTCTAAGGTTCATCAGTTCGGGATCTTCAGAATTTCCCCAGGTGATCCTAACATGCAGCTATGGTTGAGACCATTGCAAAATGAAATCTCTCATCCCAAAAATTCCATGTAAAGATTCATTCAGTAGGAGATCAGAGGGTTCAGGTTTAATTTGGGTTTTAAACTGATCCTTAACAGATAAGGACAGCTGTCTTTTTCTTAGCACCACAAAAGTAATGCTAGTTTCTACCCACATGCTACCTCCCTGCTGGAGTCCACTACTGATTAAAAGAAATAGGTCAAATTCCCAATAATCCAGCCAACCCTGGCTCAGCAGCCCATGAACAAGTGCTGGTCACTAAATCTGTCCTTTTTATTCTCCATGTGTTTCCTCTTTTCTGTCATTCTGCTGAATCTTTGATCACTTAGGCATGGAGAGAGTATATCTGTAACCTCTACAGACTACTCAAGCTTTGTGGCATACGATGAAGGTTAAAGATAAATGAAACATGTACTTGCGATTTGATTTCGTCTCTGCTCCATTTCATTGGTGTGAGATACAGCGAATCTAATCACAGATTGATCTTATTAAGGCTAATGACCTGATGATTAACAAGAGAAATGCATCTGTGGTCAAATTGCCTGTTTTAATTATTCCAAGAAGCTTCACCATTGACAGACGGTGGGCAGCAAGCAGTCTCTTGGAGGAAGGTCTGCTTGTGCCTGTTGCTACCCAGATTATTACTCTCCTGGTACCTAGCAGAGGAAATAATTTTAAAATATCAGATGTATTCAGTGTCTTACAACTTGAAATGGGCAGTGTGAGGCAGAGTTGAAAGGTTTGATTCCGTTATGAGTCACAAAGTGTAATGGAATCCTGGTGTCACTGAAGTGTGCCAAGAAAAGAAATAAGGGCAAGCTGAGTAGGAGTCTGTTTGGATGTAAATCATCTTAGCCATAGTCCAGCCTAGGGAGGTCAGTAAAGATCTAGAAGGCAGAATGTGTACGATGATTCAGGCAAAGATTCTTTTGAGGCATCACTATTCCATGGCCAGGGCCATTCAGGGACAATGAAAAACCTGGGCGCATAAGCTACATCACTTAAGAAGTGGGATTTTAAATGATACATATATTAAACATTTTATGTTCATTTAAAACATACAAGTATATATTTATCTTCTAGTCTTTGATAGTGAGCCAACATGCCCCCTTTTTTAAAATAAGTCTGCCAAATGGAGCTACACTTTTGCATAAAATACCCATAATGTATTCTTCATGCTTTAAAGTTTTGGTATCATTAAAGTAGAGCAAGAATTTAAGACACTTTTGAATCTAGAAGAGTTTGAGACTGTAGGTTTTTAAATGCCAAAATTCTAAACAGTCTTACGAACCCCTATTTTCAAAAACAATTTGGGAAATGAAGGAAGCTGAGACTCATGGTTAACATACCATTTCAAGACACTCCACTTAGTAAAAGTGTTGCCTCCCCTTTTACATTTTATCCATCCATGTAATTTACTTAATTTAAATAATGACAAAATTATGTTAAAATTGGTTACATGATGAAAAAGTTATAAACTCGTTGGGTGGGGGGCAAACATAACCAACTCTTAGTAAGCATTTTGGGTAGAACTGAAGCCCAGGCATAACAGAGTAATTTGCTGCTAGAATTTAGAAAACTGGAAATATCAATCATTATGATTCTGAGGGAGGCCACTGGTTCCCTGGGTGGGTGGGTTAAAGAGCAGTCTGGTTGAAATAGCTCCTACTGGAACAGGTAGCAAGAATGGAGTTAGGAATTCTGTCACAGGTGTTGATAGCCAGGATAGTCCACCTTTAACAAAGCAAAAAATTCTGTAAAAATGAATTTCTTATTTTAAAATCAGCAATTTGAAAACTTTCCAAATGTATAAGATAATAATTACTTCATTCTACCTCTGAGCTATACCCTCAGAGCTATTTTATTACTATTTTATATTTTGATACAGGGTCTTTCTAAGTTGCTGAGAGCCTCGGTAAATTGCTGAGGCTGCCCTCGAAGGAACCTGCAATCCTGTATCAGCCTCTCAAGTACAAGGCATGCAAGAATTACTATTTTTAAATGTAATTTTGCAACAGCATCCCAGCAGTTCTCATTTGTTGTTCCATACAAAGCTCTGAGGTTTTTGATTTGTTATGCCATCAAATATCCAGAATGTTCCTGAGCAAGATATTTAGTCTTCTGGTGTCTACATATGTATTAAGAAACTAGAAATGCCCATTTATTTGCTAAGAATGATATCAGTTATGCTTAGAAGCAAAGGACCAGCCACCTAAAAATGAGTTAATATAACAATACAGCCTATACTGACACCTGAATAAAAAAGGGCACTTTTCATGAAATTTGGGAAAAAAAATGTTTTTTTGTTATTTTTATAATGAAACAATATTATCAGATTTAATACAAAATTTGATCATTAAAAATTGTTAAAATGTCAGGCCATTGGTAAATCTAAAATATATCCCTAAGTCTTATTTCTATATCTCCATCAACTTTGGAGAGGGCCACATCTCTATCTGCCACATTTGCCTAGAACTCTATAAAGGGTTTTAGTGACTTTCCTACAATTATTGTCTCCTTCTAGTTCTTTCTCTACATTATTCCTGAGTAAGCATCTAAAATTACAACCTTAGTCATTTTTCTTTTTTCACTCTGAATCAATGATATTCTTTTACTCCTAGAATATAGTGCAAAATGATCAACTTGACTCAACGATTATAGGAATACCCCAAGATGGCATCTGAGTGAAATACTTTTAGCCCTGTTTTGGCACATGGTGCTCCCCATATCTCCTTTCCAAGTATTGCTGGGCATTTCTGAGTTTACAATCTTGCCATCTTTTCTCCTGATACTAACATACCCACCTGTAATTTTCCATACATGTAATAGTTATTATCCCTGCCCCTCCCTGTGACTGCTTCATGAACTCAAACTTGTATCTTAACTTAAATCCTTTACTAGTGTGTGTGTGGGGGGTGTTTTACTGGGAATTCAGATTAAAGGCATTCTACCTTTAAGCTACACACCCACCTCTATCTTTTTTTTTTTCTTTTTTTGGGGGGCGGGGTACTGGAGATTGAGCTCAGGGGCATTCTTCCTCCGAACTACACCCCTGGCCCTATTTGTTTTTTTATTATTATTCTTTATTTTGAAACAGGGTCTCACTAAGTGGCAGAGTGCCTCACTAAGTAGCTAAGGCTGGCCGCGAACCCGGATCCTCCAGTCTCAGCCTCAAATGCTGGGATCACAAGCGTGCACCACCATGCCCGGCTCCCACCTCTATCTTATATTTCATTTTTATTTGGAAACAGGGCCTCACTAAGTGCTGACAGCTGAGGCTGTCCTTGAACCAGCAATCGTTTTGTCTTAACCTTCCAAGTACTGGGATTACAAATATGTGCCACCATGCCCAGGAAGCCTTCAGTAATCTTAAATTTCCATACTAGGCTAGACTCCTTTTGCACAGTTAGAATTGTTTACTTGATTTTCTTTTGTTTTACATCTGTTTTTTGTACTAGCCCAAATTCCATCTGATTGAGTCCACCTCTGTATTGCTCACAAACATCCTTATATCTGACCAAAGTAATTATGTTTAATGCTTACAAAATAATTTGGGGACTTACTGTTTGACTTTTCAAGTGGTAGTGCTAAAAACTGCAGGAACTTTATAAATACCAAAGCTGTCCTTTTAAGATAATGAATAAAATACTTTTATAGACAAAAAATTAAAGTGAAACTCCTTATCTGACTTCCAAAATTAAATATATATATGCATATATATAATACAGCCATATATATTTATGAATAGATAGATAAGTTTTATTAAGTGTAACCACCAATGCTCTTGGACCCTACAGTTAAAATAATTATAGCAGCTAGGTGTGGTGGCACATGTCTGTAATACCAGAACTAGGGAGCCTGAGACAGGAGGATTGTAGGTTTGAGGCAAGCCTCAGCAACTTAGAGAGGCCTTCAGCAACTTAGTGAGATGCTGTTTCAAAATGAAAAAGAAAAAAAAAAAAAAACAGAAGTGTGGGTATAGTTCAAAAGTAGAATCCCCCTAGGTTCAAACCCCAGTGCCACACACACATCAAAAACAAAACAAAACAAAAAAGTGATAACTTTCATTCTAATCAGACACTAAAACAACAGCTTTGTGGTTTATTGAATATTTTCAAATACCAGCCCATTTCCTGTAATTTGTATTGTTAAGAGAACTTCATTCTGTGTTGAAGCAAACAGAACTGAAAATCCATGATAGTGTGTTGCTATTATCCTAATAGGCTATTGGGAACAGTCATTTGTCAGATTTAGGTCACTGCCCACCATTTAGACTAATTCATGTGATGAAACCATTGCATTAATAAAAGTTTATAATTTACTTGCACTATAAACCATTGCTTAGAGTTTAAATGTTCCAAAGAGAATCAACAGCCTGGTGAGGACATTACAGCTCTTGCTGAGTTATTTTTCTCAAGCCTAAATTTGAGAAATTTCTAAGATGATGACTCGGGAGATTGTCACACATGTGGAGCCCTTGATGAAGCCATCATATGCCAACTCTTTACCAAATTATTTTCTCAGAAAAGATGAATGAGATTTGTATGACCAAATAGTGAAGTCAAAGAGGATATTTTTAAAAAGCATCGTGTATCAATAACAACTATAAAGTTTTTTCTATAGCTTGATTGAAATATCTTTTAAATTCTTCCCAAATTTTACCCCTTGTGAAAGATTTCCAAGCATACAGAACCTTCATGAAGGTCTGCTCTGCTAAGCATCATCTCAGAAAGAACTTTAAGTATTTTCATTGATGTCTATACCGCCCCAAACCATTAACATACTTGCATGAGCAAAACTCCTAGGAGGCGAGTTAAATTGAGAAAATTTGGGCAAATTCTTTGAGTTATTACCAATGTTTTTATTAATATTCATAAATGATCACAAATTCAAAATGAAGGTTAATATCATTTCTATAATCTTAATAACATCTAAAATTATTCCCTCACACTTTCTAACAGACCCTATACCAATGCATATTTCCATAAGACTATATACAATTTTATATTATCAGCAAATATGTTGAATAACATGTTTGTTTCATGGAGAGGTCATTGCTCATGATTCCTACAGCATAGGGAAAATCATCTTCCTGTTATGAAACATGCTTCTTAAAACCTCATATGTTTGCATATTTTAAACCACTTATCTTTCTTCTAAAGCTTCTTTTAAATTTTAAAGTTATTTTGTTAGCTTTTGTTGTTGTTATTGTTCATTTCTATGCTCCTAAAGTTTCTCCTCACATCTTAGGGAGTCTTATTTGTAGGATTAGGGATGTGATGCCTGATCTCAAGACTATGTTATTCGCCAATTAAAAGGGGGGATATAGCTTTGGAGATTATTTTAAGAGTCATTCTGGTACATGGATTTTATACATAAAATAATTAGAAGCCGGGCGTGGTGGCGCACGCTTGTAATCCCAGCATTTGGGAGGCTGAGACCGGAGGATCCGGGTTCGCGGCCAGCCTCAGCTACCTAGTGAGGCACTCCGCAACTTAGTGAGACCCTGTTTCAAAATAAAGAATAAAAAATAGGGCTGGGGGTATAGCTCAGAGGTAGAATGCCCCTGAGTTCAATCCCCAGTAC
>PVLC010003274.1:0-34852 GCA_004027655.1 Graphiurus murinus | reverse complement strand
CTTAACTTTGTTACTCCATGAAATAACTACTGAGGTTGCAGAAAGCACTATGGAATAAGCCTACTGCTGTTTTTCATTCATTCATTCATGTAAATATCAAATAGAATGCAATGTTGTTATTCATTTGGACGATCTCAATGCTTTCCCAGTTGATTAAGACACAACACAACTCGTGAGGAAACTACATAAACACTCCCAATATTTTGAATTAGGGAAGATATGCTCTTTGTGCAAAATGTTAAGGAAAATGTAAGAACAAAAAGATAGTAGTAAGCAAACCCTTTACTCTTCTGAATTTTTGATTTATTGTTCTTGCCAATTATCTACTTTTTGCCAACTAAATCTCTTGTCATATCATTGACATTGCCAAAAACAGTAACACACAAATAGCAATCATGGCTACTCACAAATAGTTCTATTTATTTTCATAGAGTAACTTTTATACTGCTAGGATGACTCCACCTATGACATTAAGTAGCCATGTGACCTTGGATAAACCACTTCTGAGCCCCAGTGTCTTTATAGTAAACTGAATATGTGACTTTGAAATCCCCTTCGAATCTTTAATATTCGTAATTATAGTCACTTACATGGATATTAAGTAAGAAACATTTTTAAATTGACTGCAGAGTTTCTGCCAAAGATAGTCATAGTGAAAGCTCTGTTTGCACAGTGGCCCAGCAGTAATTATAGGGTGCAAAACTCTGGCAGTGTCCGCCACAAAAATGAAATACTGAAGGAAATGCTTGAATTAATAGCTGAGAAATGAATGAAGTTGTTGAATGACATTTTATTTTTCAGCCATTTCTTTCAAGATAATACTTTAGAGAATTTTGGTAGTCATTTTAATTTTATGTCAAGCAGAAATAATATTTTTTAAAAATTGGCTGGTTTCATCTTGAAAATTGCCAAGTTTCAGCTAAAAAATATGCATGATAAATATATATCTTAAGTTTCTGCATATTACACTAGTAAGTAATTAGATGCTTAAATCATAGTTTGATAATGAAATTCATTATGAGAAAACTAAAGAGGTGATATGATTTAAAATATGATAATGAAGTTTAACATTTGTGTCTTTAGTTTTGAATCTAAATTCTTTCTTAACATGTGCAAAAATAAAAATGTAAGTTCTTCAGGGCCAGGGGCTGCAGTGACTTTATCTTATTTTTGTGTATCAGTATGGAACAAGTAGTCCAGCACTGCAAACTTACAGATATCCAATTAACCATGTTAATAATATAAGATATACATAGATATTTATAAAAATATAACTCACAGAGTTGACTCCTAAATATATTGAATTCCTAAGGATGCTGTCATTGGTTTCTGTAAATCTTTTACAGTCAATTGTATAGTTGACTTTTCCCTCTGACTCAAGAGAAATATTCATCTTTAAGACATACTTTAAAAATGATTATTGGATTTGCTTTAGATGTATACTTTATCTGCTTTTGGAGGAAATCCAAATCATAATTGCAGTTTCTAGATAGGTTAATGGTGTTACTTATGAATATTGTTATTGTATTTAACTGTAGAAATGTTTGTCTTTATAACAGAGAGTCCTAGACATATATGCTTCTAAAATATTTTTTGTGCTCCATATAATTTAAAATCATTTCTCTTGTCCCCAAGTGATAAATTATTAGATTATTTTATTATCAAAAAACTTGCATCTACAAGCCCAATTTTAACACAAACTGAAAAAAATAGGTTACCAGCATTTTATATCTGACACTAATATGAAAAAGATTCAGAATAAGATATTAGTAACCGCCTTGGTTATGAGTTCATAAACATCATGTAATCTTTATTTTAAAATTTTTTGTAGAATGTCAGGGGCATTCTATCTCCAAGCTACACCCCATCTCCCCCCCCCTTTTTTTTTTTTTTACTTTTTTATTACAATTTTGAAACACGGTCTCCCTAAATTGCAGAACCCAGCCTTGAATCTTGAATCCTCCTGTCTCAACTTCCCAAGTACTCCTAGTACAGGCATGTATCACCATGCCTGGATTATTTTATGAATTCTTTAACAGTTGTTGTGGCCACTGTAAACATTATTTTGCTTTCTAGTTGCATTAATTATAGTAATTTTCTTTCTCTATTTGCATATTTAAGTCATAGTGAATTTTAGAGCCTTCTTAGAAAAGAAGGGCCGGTAATTAGCTTGTCTTGTCGTTTGGATAACTAGATAAAGTATCATCCAAATTGGTGCAATTTTGAGTGAAAGATATTACAAAAATAAAATTACTAAGCATTAATTGCTATATAGCAGGTATTGTACCAACCAAGAATGTCCTTGAAAAATCAGTATTCATGGCCACCCTATTTGCAGTAATGTTATTAGTGAACTGTTTTCAAGCATCTAATATCCAACACAGTGAGTCACTATAACTTTGACCGTTTTTTCCATGATCAAAGACTAGTCAATTCAGGATACATATCTAGTTGTGAATATATTGTATTTTCATATTTAGAAATAGATTTGTTGATCTCTCTTTGTTTTTGTTTTTGTTGTTGCTGCTGTTGATTTTTATTGTTGGTGTTTTTTTTTATTTTTTACTTTTTTTAAAATTTTTTGGTGGTATTGGGGATTGAACTCAGGGGCATTCTACCAGTGAGCTACATCCCACACCTCCAGCCCTTTTTCTTCTTTATTTGAAACAGGGTCTCAGTAAGTTTCCCAGGCTGGCCTTGAACCTGAAGATCCTCCCGTTTCAGCCTCTCAGGTATTGAGATTACATGCATTTGCCACCATGCCCAGCTTTTTGATATCTTAATGGTAATGGTTTTATCAGTGGTCATTTTAATATTTGGCTACATTGTAAAATATCCTTTAAAATATTTGCCTTTTAATTTTCTCTCATATTGCTCTGACTATAAGGCAAATCATTCAGTCAAAATTTATTTCTAGATTTAGAATAATTCCTTAAAAGGTGTCTTATTTCCAGATGAACTAGGAGATTCCTGTATTATATGATTTGAGAACTATACATGTTAAGATCATAGTTATTGGAGACCTGTATTAGAGTCTGGTTTGGGGTAGATGGCAGTAAGGAAAGTATCCTGGAGTGGAAAGTGGATTGAGAAAGGACATTTCTTCCCTTTCTTAGTACCCAGGTGATAAAACATCTACCTACAGAAAATTCTTGGAAACTTGAAGTTTGAGAAAATTCTTAAAACCTCTCATCTCATACCTTTCATTTCTAATGTGATATTACTTGGATTAACTGTTAGTAAGTTAGTCAGTGTCTATCAAATAATAAATACTATCAATATGCAATAAATTCTGACTTAAAAATCTAGTGCATGTGTATTGACACCAGGATACATTTAGTGAAGAGCTGTTTTAAATGCAACTCTAATGAGACTTGTTGATTATCTTAGAAATTTATGTCCAGTTTGAGACAATTATATCCCAAGTTAAGTTTCATGGGAACCTAAAATGTCCACAGACTTTTGTGGAATGATATGATTCCTGAAGAAAGGGTCATGTTTTAAAGTATTCTAAGGATAAGACACAAACCAAACAAACATAAATACAAACAAAAAAACCCCACAAAGTTTGAAGCTAAAAATCAATCAAAAATTTTAAAGAGGAATTATGTACAAATCAGGCCAGTAGTAATTCAGAAAATCACAGAGTTTTAAATCTTGGATCTCACCTTGGAGATCAAATCTAATTCTCTTCTTTCACAGATAAGTAAATTAGATTCAGATTGGCTAAGGGACTTGCTTTGACTGTAGAGTTAAGTTAGAGGATAAATCAAATAATAATTTACAACTATGTTTTTCCAGAGTGGTTTAATTCAGGCAGTATCTAGGTTTTGGGCAATGCCTGAGCCTAGGAAGTTTCAGTGACTGTATATAATGACAAGTCAAAAAGATATCTATAGCCCAGCATGTGGTACATGGCTGTAAACTCAGTATTTGGGAGGCTGAGACAGGAAGATTGTAGGTTTGAAACCATCTTTAGCAACTTAGAGAGAGATACTGTTCCAAATAAAAAAAAATGAAATAAGTTTGTTGGTATAGCTAGGAGGTAGAATGGCCCTGGGATCAATCTCCAGCACCACAAAAATAAATAAATAAATAAATAAATAAATAAATAAATAAATAAATAAATAAATAAATACATACATACATACATACATACATACATACATAAAATAAAAGCAGGTATATCTCGGTGCTTGGATAACTACTTTTGTTATTTATAAGGCTGAGTAAGATTTATGCTTTTATCAATAAACTGGGCTTCTCATACATATTTTCTTAGGGTTTGATTTTCAAGCACTTCTCGCTTCTGTTTTGATTTGGAGGTCTTAGGGATCTGAGACAACCCTTAGTAACAGAGTTCATTTTTAGCACAGTCTTCATCATGATTGGCTGTGTCCCCACACTGCTCTAAACCTCAAGCACTTTGAGGGCAGAGACTCAATTTCATCTTACATGTTCTTGATCTATGGCTGTCTTTGGTATACACCAGGGGATTTCATAAGTGAAATGAAATAAGAAAGAGCTTCAGTGGGAATGAGGGTAACTTTCTAGTAATAGCTGGCTCAAGAGCTTTCTATGATGCTTCAGAAAAGAAGTTTAGCCTCTATGAAACTTAACTTTTCCATTTCTATTTAAAATATACATAAAGTGATGTACATACATAAATTTATCAATGCCAACAACAATGCCGTGCACAGGAAGGGTGAAGGAGTGGGGTGGGAGCTGGGGGAGGGCTGACTGAGTACTGTGCACATGTATGCCTCGATTGATCCAAACTTTATCATGACATGTGATTACAATGCACCAATAAGATAAAATGAAAAATAAATAAAAATTAAAAAAGAACTTAAGAAGATAAAAATAAAGAGTAATATATTTTTTCAAGGAATCTCTATAGGCCTAATAAAAAACTAGAGAGAGGAAATTTTTAGCTCATGGCAAGACAATTCTAATAATCAAAACTTTCCAAAATCTTTTTCAGAAGAAGAATTCCTGAACAAAGGAAAAGGTCAAATTTAGACTCATGTGCACCTGGTAGAAGAATTAAGTATTAAAAAAAATCAATCCTGGGCACAATGATGCTTACCTGTAATCCTGGTACTTGTGAACTTGTAAGGCTGAGACAGGAGGATCTCAGGTTCAAGATCAACCTTAGCAATTAGTGAGACTCTCAGCAACCTAGTGAGACCCTGCTTAATAAATAAATAAATAAATAAATAAATAAATAAATAAATAAATAAATGGGATAGGGGTATTGCTAGGAGCTAGAATGCCTCTGAATTCTACCCCTTGTTTCAGCAAAAAAAAAGAAGAAGAAGAAGAAGAAGAAGAATTAAAACCCAGAAAAAATGGTAGGGTAAAGTTCCTTCCAATTTGAGGTTTGGTAATGCCTAATCTTTATTCCACAGAGTTATTGTGGCACTGCAGAGCTGTATGTACAGTGTGATGTGGTGTGAGACACACGGTCCCCAAAGATAGTGCCTTGGCAATTGAGAATACCATACAAACAAATGGCCTCTCTGACATCATCTTGCTCCCTCTCTTTTGAAGACCTTCATGAGGCAGGTGTCCTGCCCATTAATAAAAGATAAGGAATGTAGCACAGAGAGGCCAAATTTTACCTGTATAAGCAGGCCTAGCTCAGTGGACTCCAGTTTATTCCATAGATTATATCTCCTTTTGTTCAATTTATACTTAGCACAGCTGCTCATTCTTCACCAGACATAAGCATAATACTAATTTTACTGAACCTTTTCTTGATTATGTGCAGCTTTTGCATCACAGAAAACCTTGCTTCAGTGAATTTGTTATGCTTTTCCTTTATCTTTCTTTTGCCATAAGGTATTAGCGATAATCTTTGCAACGAAGAAGTAGTACATTTTCTCCCCTACATGCATAAATATGAAACAGTTGGGGACTTAGCCTAAAAATGGCTTCTGAGAAGATGGTCACTTTATTTCTTTGTTTAACATGACACACAAATTCTAGGTGGTACATTAATCCACTTCCTAGGTTTATTTTAAGAATGATAAATTTCAATAAATTTAAAAATTAGTAGTATCAAAAAGCAAACAAGATGCTATTATTAAAAACATTTCAGTGGTGTTCTTTCCTCTCCCCTATAGGAACATAAGTTCTGTTAAGTCAACTGTATAGACCACCTCCTGCACGTGAAGATTTAATAATAGTTTGGAAGCCAACATATCACCATCTGTTTAGCCTTATGTACTCTTGACTATATTTGGTTGTAGTTGGTACTCGTTTTGAAAAAATATTTAATATATACATATTTAATTGCTTTATCTTTTTAATTGTGTATTTGCAAATTTCTCAATTATGGCCAGAATATCAAATATCAAATTTATTTCTTATATTTACTACTTTACCCATTTTGCCTATATTCAGATATTATTCTACATTCAAGTCATACTGAACTAAAAAGTGTTCCATTAACATAGCATATTGATCAGCTATTACTATATTAATGCCCAATAACAAACCACTTCATACTTAGGGTACTAAGGGAACTAGTGTTCATGGATTTTCTAGTTTTCAAGTCCATGTGATACCTGGAGCAGTTATGTTTCAGGCTTGGGAAATCTAGGCTGTGCACCTTTCTTTGGGAGGGTGTTATGTTAGCTACATATGTTTCTTCATTTTCTGGATGATGGGCTACCTGCAACATGCTCTTCTTTTGAGTAATAGTAGAATCACCCTTGGTACCTGTACAGGCCCAGGCCCAGAATTAGCAGGTTGACTTCTCTGCCTACATCTCATTGGCTTAAGCAATGATAAGGCCGAGTCTATTACTAAGGGGGAGGTGAGTCATATTGGCTATTCAGCATTACATTAGCACCACAGCTGGGGCAAGATAAGTCTACAAAAAGCACTATAGACCGAATGAATATTGAACAAAATGATGAATTTCACTTTCTACAAAAGCATAGTTCCAATAAGCTATTTCCAGTAATTAAATGTTTCTATTTCTCAAATCAGTCTTTTTCAGTTGATGATTTCAATCAACATTAATGCCTATTTAAATTTAAGCTATTCAATATCTTTCCAGTTAGGCTCCAATTCCTCTTAAAAACAAGTGCAATTTTTCTTAGATAAGACAATCCTTTCACATTTTTGTTGGGTACAAGCTAGTACAGGTAAAGACATCCATGCACATATTTCTCATTAACCCTTCCCCAATTCCCACCCACCCTCCCCCTATCCCCTGGTCAGTTTAGTGATTGACTTTGATGTGATCTTGTAAGTACATCATGCTCATTAGGGTGTCCCCCCTCCTCCCATTACCTTCCATTAAGTCAACCCTGTTGTACCCAAGAAATGTATAAAAATCCATGCTAAAATAAATAAATAAATAAATAAATAAAATAAAAAATAAAAAAAGACAATCCTTTCAAATAACTGAAATAACTCTTCCATTCTGAATATCAACCAATGACTTCTATGATTTTCTTCCAAAAGTTCATTGTCCAAATGTCCTGAGAAACAAATGATTTTATTAATATATTGATTTCAGATAACTCCATAGAACTCATGAATATGGAAACTGACTACCTATACATACATACATCTCATGATTATAGAAATCAACTACCTATTTCTACATGCACACTGCCAATGTTTCAAATACTGCAGCTAGTCTTAAGTAGTTATGTGAAATAAATGAAAAGTAAAATGTGTGTAAAATTACTAAAAACTTTAGATACAAAGAAATATAATGAAAATGTTTGTATCCATGACCTAGATTTCCAAATACATTTAATCAGAAATTTTATAAAACACAAATCATATCAAATATAGGTGCATTTTATTTTGTGTCTTGCCTCTTTCTCAATTTCACCTTTTCCCCACCAAAGATGTAACCACTAGATTAAACATTTTATAAGAATTTATTACATCCTAAGCCATAAAGCAAAATTCTAAATCTATCAAATATTCAATCTTCTACAGATCACATTCCTTAATTTAAAATATAAATCGATATAAAATAAAAGCAGCATGTATATGTGTAGAAAGTGTATATTATTTTACTGACTGCAACATTCTATTTAAGTTAAATGTATTTTTAAACCTATTTGTGTACTACTTTTTGACACCAGGCAGACTCTACCACTGAGCTGAACCTCTAGCATTTTTTAATTCCTTGATATACCACTTTCCTGTACTCTTATTTTTTAATTCAAATATTATTTACTTATATTTTTCATTTAATATGATATTGAGAGTATTTGTCTACTCCAGGAGAAATGAACCTGTTTCTATTTATTTGGATATCTGATATGTTTATATTTATATGTATAAATTATATTATAATTCCTTTTAACATAATTCCTTTTTATTTAATTAATTGCTTTTTTCTTTTTTTTTCTTTCTTTTCTGCCTTATATTACATTAAAATTTTTAAGATTTATTTCTCCCTTTCCTTCTGCTCACTTTTAAGTTACCAGGTATATTTCTGGCTCTTAACATATGGGTTTGCATTTTTATTCTTATTATTTTAAAAGTATAAATTTAAATAAAACATCTTTCCTCCTTAAAATATGGCAAGGATTGTGACAGGCTGTAAGTATGATAGCTTTCCTTGTTTTTTGCTTGTAATTGTGTAGTACTTTAGTTCTGTCTTTATTTTATATCCCATAAATTATTTCTCCTTCTCCTCCTATTCTTCCCCTACAGGCTTGCAAACTAACTTATTAGATTTTGCTAAATCTTAGTTATATTATGTATCCCATTGAAATGTCTTCCTATCCTTGGTTCAGTGAACATATTTGCTAAACACACCTTCCTGTCTTATATTCACCAAAAATTCCTCTAATAAAAATAATTTTTGCATCAGGGTGTAGTATAGTGTTTTGCGAACATCTCTAGCAGAATAATGAGCTATCATTATTTATCATTTCTTGGGAAATATGACATTTGCATGTACACTTTTATATTTATAAAATTCAGGTAATTTTGTTTCACTCACAATAGCACTCTGAAAAATAAAATACTTAGGGATAAACCTGACCCAGGAGGTAAAAGACCTCTATAAGTAAAACTATAAAAGGTTGAAAAAAGAAATTGATGAAGACCTTAGAAGATGGAAAGATCTACCATGCTCTTGGATAGGCCGAAAAAATATCATCAAAATGGCCATCTTCCCAAAAGTGATCTACAGATTCAATGCAATACCCATTAAATTACTAAGGTCACTCCTCAAAGACATAGAAAAATCAGTCCTTAAATTCATCTGGAAAAACAAAAAGCCCAGGATAGCCAAAGTAGTTCTTAGCAACAAGAACCATGCAGGAGATATCACAATACCTGACTTCAAACTCTACTACAAAGCCACAGTAATAAAAACAGCATGGTATTGGCACAAAAAACAGACACACAGACCAATGGAGCAGAATAGAAGGTTCAGAAACAGATGCACGTGCTTACAGCAAACTGATTTTTGACAAAGGAGCCAATAATATATACTGGAAAAAAGATAGTTTCTTTCACAAATGGTGTTGGCAAAACTGGTTAACTATATGCAGAAAAATGGAAATAAAACCCACTTTCTCACCCTGCACAAGAGTCAACTCAAGGTGGATCAAAGACCTGGAAGTCAGGCCAGAGACCTTGAAGAGGACATAGGACCAACTCTTCAACACATAGGCACAGGTAAAAACTTTCTCAACAAGACCTCAAAAGCACAAGCAACTCAAAGGAAGATCAATACATGGGACTGCATTAAACTGAAGAGCTTCTGTACAGCAAAGGAAACTATCAAGAACCTCAACAGAGAGCTCACAGAGTGGGAGAAAATTTTTGCCAGCTACTCTTCTGATAGAGGACTAATATCTAGAATATATAGAGAACTCAAGAAACTCACAGCTAAGAAAACAAATAATGCAATAAAAAAAGTGGGCAAAGGATCTAAACAGACACTTCACAAAAGAAGAAATACAAATGGCCAATAAATGTATGAGGAGATGTTCAACATCATTAGTAAAGAGAGAGATGCAAATCAAAACCACCTTGAGATTTCACCTAACCCCAATCAGAATGGCAATCATCAAGAAAACAAACAACAACAAATGCTGGCAAAGGTGTGGAGAAGTGAGAACCCTACTACATTGTTGGTGGGATTGTCAATTAGTGCAACCACTATGGAAAACAGTATGGTGGATCCTCAGATGAATGGGAATGAACCTACCATATGATCCAGCAATACCACTTCTGGGTATCTACCCAAAAGAATGGAAACTAAACTATCAGACTGACACATGTGTATCTATGTTTATAGCTGCACAATTCACAATTGCCAAACTATGGAAACAACCAAGATGTCCATTGACAGATGAATGGATTACAAAAGTATGGGATATGTACACAATGGAATTTTACTCAGCCATAAAGAAGAACAAATTTATGTTATTTGCCGGGAAATGGATGCAACTGGAAAACATTATGTTAATTGAGATTAGTCAGTCACAAAAAGTATATATTCTCCCTAATATGCAGATGCTAGGGAGAAGATGGGGCATAAGATGGACTCCAGATGATAAAGGAGAAAGCTTAGATAAGCAAAAAAGTTGACTTAACTGAAGGTGATAGAGTGGGTGGGGGGGGACACCCTAATGCACATGATGTACTTTCAAACATATATCAAAGTCAATCACTAAACTGAACTTGAGAAGGAGGGAGGGTGAGGGAGTGGGGCGGGAATTGTGGAAGGGTTAAATGAGAAATGTGTGCATGTATGCCTTTATCAACTTGTACCTTAAAAAGATGTATGATTTCAATGCACCAATTAATAAAAAAATAAAAAAAATTCAGGGAATTTTGAAAAATTCTAGTTTATAATGAGTAATGCATCACATTTTCACAGCAATTTTTAAATATTTACTTCCAGATTGTTATTACAAATTTATTTTTTATAAACTCATCTACTGCCTACACATGAAGGAATCACTACCATTGTCACTATTATGTATTTCAAGGATTGGATAGCAGGGAAGGATGTGAAGGGAAACACACCAAGACCTATGTGCATGACTTTGAAATTCACTGTGACACATCAATAAAATTACATAAAATAAATGAACTCATCCACTTGTACATAAAGTTAAAGCACTTGATGGTACCAGAGAAGCTTAAGGAAACCACCTACCTGGCCAGCAGTGTCCAAGATGTCCAAATAAGCAGGTTCATTGTCAATTCTAACCTGGGTCTTATAAGCATCTTCTGAAAAACACAAGACACAGTTTAAATTTTAAATATGTTCAGCAGAAAAGCCATAATTAACTTTTACACTTGATAAAAAAGAAGAATGTCTAAATGAGTTACTACTTAAGTAAGGGAATCAGATATGTGATCCAAGTAAACTATGCACATTAAAAAGGATCTAACCCAGGGATAGAGGAAAGGGGTCTCTGCTTAGACTACATTCAAGTTGATGTTTTCTTCATCAGGAGAATTTTATAACCTCAGGTGATTTAGTGATGTTATCATAAGAACACTCCATGCAATAAGCATAACTAGCCTGACATTCTTTTCTAACCAAGCACAACAAAAATCACATCCCAACAGCATAAAGGTAAAAGGCTTAACACTTTCCTTAGAAAATCAAGAGTAAGACATAGATGCCCACTTTCACGCTATTTGTTTGTTTTGTGGTACTGGGGATTAAACCCAGAGGTGTTATGAACTACACCCTCCAGTCCAGTCCTATTTTATTTTTTATTTTGAAGCAAGTTCTCACTAAGTTGATAATGGCCTCACCAAGTTGCTGAGAGTGGCCTCAGACAAGCTATCCTCCTATCTCAGCTTCCCAAGTACTGAGATTACAGGCATATGCCACTATATCCATCTCACCACTTTTATTTAATACAATATTGGAATTCCTAGCCAGATTCATTAGGCATGAAAAAGAAATAGAAGACATTCAAATTGGAAAGGTAATAAAATTATCTCTTCACAGATAATATGCTATTAAATATAGAAAATCTTAAAGATTACACACACACACACACACACACACACACACACACACTCAAAAAGAAAGACACCTACTACCAATGAACAAACTAAAGAAGAATCAATAAATCAATTCCATTTATAAAAACATAAAAAATCAAATAGGAATAAGCTTAATGAAGGATATCAAGATATACATTGAAAACATTAAAATGTTGCAGAGAAAAAGAAGACACAAATAAGTTAGAAGACATTCTGTGTTTGGGGGTTTGAAAATTTAATATTTCTTTTCTTTATTATTATTTTTTGTGGTACTGGGGATTGAACCCAGGGACATTCTACCTTCAAGCTACACCCCCAGTTCTATTTTATTCTTTATTTTGAAACAGGGTCTCACTAAGTTGCGGAAGGTCTCACTAAGTGGCTGAGGCTGGCCACAAACCTGTGATCCTCCTGTCTTAGCCTCCCAAGTACTGGGATTATAAGCATGCGTCACCATTCCCAGCTTGAAGATTTAATATTTCTAAGATATTAATACTGCTGAAAGTAATCTACATATTTAATTCAATCCCTATATAAATTCTAATTGATTTTTGCAGAAATTAAACAATTCCATCTGGAAATCATATGAAACCTTAAAGGAAACACATACCCAAAAATCTTTTGTAAAGAACAAAGTCTGAAGTCTCATACTTCCAATTTCCAAATCTCATTAAAAATCTTCAGTAATCATAACAGTGTGGTATTTGCGTAAAAACAGACATATGTATCCATTTTATAAGCACAGAGAGACTAGGAATAAACCGTAGAATATATAGTCAAATGATTTTTAACAAGGATGTCAAACCAAATAGGAACTCTTTTACACTCTTGGTGGGATTGCAAACTAGTCCAGCCACTATGGAGATCAGTGTGTGGAGATTCCTTAAAATACTGAATGGATCCACCATATGATCTGGCTATACCACTCCTGGGTATCTTTCCAAAGAGATTGAAATCAGAGAACCACAGTAATAAATGCATACCCATGTTCATAGCAGCACAACTCACAAGAGCCAAATTATGGAACCAACCCAGGTGTCCATCAACAGGTAAGTGAATTACAAAATTATGGGAAATACCCACAATGGAATTCTACTCAGCAATAAAGAAGAACAAAATTATGTTATTTGCAGAAAAATGGATGGACCTGAAGAAAATTATGTTAAGTTAGATTAACCAATCACAGAAAATGGAGGGTCATATGTTTTCTCTAATATACACAAGCTAAGGAGTAATTGGGATACCAGAGGGACTCCAGATAATGGAGGAGAAAACTCAGTGGAGCCAGGGAAGTGGTCTCAGGAAAAGAGAGGAGGAAGACTGAGGTTCATTAATGGAAATACTACCATCAACTATGTGTATAAATGTAAAAATGCCAATGTCAATCTCAGTACTCTGTATTGGGAAGGGGAGTGATGGGGAGGCACCAAGTGCAGTGTGCATGAATGTAAATGTCAACATAATTTACATTATGATGTGAGACCATAATGCACCAATAAAAGCATATTAAAAATAAATGTATATATCATATTTCACTTACCCATTCATCATTTTATATACATTTGGGTTGCTTGCACATCAGTGCTTGCTTAAAAGTACTTGAGTACCAGGTTTTCTATTAATTTGGGTAAATACTTTTGACTAGAATTGTTGGTTCACATGATAATTCATGGATGAGGTTTCTGAAAACCTGTCAACCATTTTTCCACTCCTGCTGCAATATTTTACATATCCATCAGAAAAATGCCAGGGTCCTGATTTCTCAACACTTTTATAAACACTTGTTTATTTATTTATTTATTTATTTATTTATTTATTTATTTATTTATTTATTTTTTACCATAGTCAATTTTGGGGGCATGCAGTGGCATCTCGTTGTGGCTTTCATCTGCATTTGCCTAATGAACAATAATGCTGAGCATTTTTTTATTTGCTTATTAGCCATGACAGAGACTGGTAGGAACTGGGTAATGAGCTGCTTTAAGGTCCTCAGTCAGGACCATGACCAATAGGACTGTCACTGGAGACACAGATGGATGTAACTCTTCCTAGATTCCTTGTCAAATTGTGCTAATTGCAGGACCAAGGCCAAGGGGGACCATAGTTGAACCTGCCATGGACAGGGGTGTTTCTGCCCTGGAGCTGGGACCAAGATGAGGGAGACTGCTATTTAGACATTCTTCTGCCTTCTTAAAACAGCCACTCTGAGTCTTGAGCTCCACTGTGGTTTCTCAGTGTTCTATCTGAAGTCCCAAATCCACAAAGCTTCTATAGAACCATCTATGAATAACTGCCAAATTCTTATAGCTGTGGGGGAATGTGAGCAGGGATCTCCTATTCTGTCAATTGTTGACATCACCCTCCCCAATCTTAAGGTAGTTCTTTTTTTTTTTTTTAAACATAAACATCTATAGCTGAGGCACTGCCTTCATTGTACCCAGTATATTTTGGTATCTTGTGTTTTTATTTTCATTCATCTCTAAGTATTTTCTAATTCCTCTTGTGATTTATAACCTGGACTCATTGGTCATTTGAGAATGTATTCTTTAATTTCCACATATGTATAAACTTTCAGTTTTCCTTCTACTGTTAATTTTTAGTTTCATTGCCTTGTGGCCAGAAAAGATACTTTGTGTAATTTCCATCTTGCTTTCTATTTATTCTTGGAAGTCAAGAATTGGTTCCTGGAAGAAGTAACACCTAAGTTGTGTAGGAGTTGGGCGGTGGGGAGTAAAACAAGAGAACAACAGGAAAACTAAAAAACCAAAATACCAAATGTCCCAAAAAATGTGGACATATACCAAGAAAACTTAATAATATCAATGTGGCTAAATACTACTATAGAGAAGGGACTTTGATTAAGAGACAAACCAGATAAACTGCTGAATACATTTAAGAGAGCCACACTTTTGACTGAATCAAGTAAAGTCACATTGTCTTGGTTAAACTCTGGCTCCACCACAACTAGGTGTCTGATTTTAGGAAAATCACTTTTCATCGCTTCAAAATGTCAATATCTTGTTTAAAAAATTTTACAATATTTGTTTTTAACTCATGGAGTTGTTTTAAAGGATATAATGACATTATGTTTGGAAGTCATTAAGCAGACTGTGAGCATACTTTAATAAAGTTTATATATGGTCATTGTTATCAGGAAATTTGAACCCTATATAAAATGATATCATCAGAATGATTTTTGGAAAGCTTGTGGTGGCTAAAGTGTGGTGAGTGAATTATAAAGTGGTAACTAAAGGTGTAGAAATATTAAGTAGTCATTTAGTAATCCAGGGAAAGCTGATAAATACCTTTATTAAGAGAGTGGCAGTTAAACTAGTTGCAGTGGTACATGGCTACAATCCTAGTATGGGTGTGTAGCTGAGACAGTAGGATTACAGATTTGAGGCCAATGTGTACTAATTTAGTGAAATACTGTTTTAAGAGAAACAATAAAAAGGGCTGGCAGTGTAGCTTAGAAACAGACTGCCTCTGGATTCAATACCCAGGACCACAACAAACAAACAAGAGCAACAACAAAACAGAAAATGTCACTTGAGTTGGAGCAATGTTAACAGATTTTTAAGATATTTAGAAAGAAGAAAAGACAGACTATCTGTGAGAAGAAAGAAAAAAGAAACTACAAGAGTAGTACTCAGATTTCTGGCCATATCAAGAAAGGGGCAAATAGATGTTTCCTGAGAAAGGGAAGGTGAGAAGATGACCATGAGCTCAGTGTGGAAAATATTGTCTTTGTCACATCTGTGGATTATTTAAGCTAAGACAGTGAATAGGTAGTTGTCTACTTCTGAGTTCTGGATAGTGTTCTTGAAATCCTTTTCATGATAGCCATAACTGTTGCTATTTACTCCAAACCTATCCTACATATTTCATAGTATTTACATATGTAGAATGAAGGCACAAGAAATTAAAATGTGGGTTAATAATTGGGATTGCATTAAACTAAAAAGTTTCTGTTCATCAAAAGAAACCATAAAGAGTTTAAAGAAAGAACCTACAGAATTAGAGAAGATCTTTTCCAGCTATTCTTCTGATAGAGGACTAATGTCTAGAATACACAAAGTATTTAAAAGACAACACTAAAAAAAAAAAAAAAAAAAACCAACCAAGAAATGGGCAATCAAACTAAATAGACACTTCACAAAAGAAGAGATACAAATGGCCAATAAATATATGAAAAAATTGTTAACATCATTAGCAATTAGGGAGATCCAAATCTGAGATTCCTTCTATTCCCAGTTAAAATTACAGTCATCAAAAAGTCAAACAACAATAAATGCTGGCAACGATTGGGGAAATAGGAAGTCTTTTACACTGTTGATGGAATTGAAATTAGTGTAGCCACTATAGAGAGCAGTGTGGAGATTCCTCAAAAAACTGGAAATGGATTCACCATATGATCAAGCTATACTACTCCTATGTATCTTTCCAAAAGGAATGAAATCAGAATATTATGTAAGACATGAATATCCATGCTTATAGCAGCACAATTCATAATATCAAAATTATGGAACCAACATAGGTTTCCATCAACAGATGTATGGATTACAAAATTATGGAATATACAAACAATCAAATGCTACTCAGCAATAAGGAAGAATAAAATTATGTCAATTGCAGGAGAACAGATATAATTGAAGAATATTATGTTAAGTAAGATGAGCCAGTCACAGAAAGTGAAGGTTCATATTTTCTCTCCTACGTGGAAGCTAGGGAATAATTGGGATACCAGAGGGACATTTAGATAATGGAAGAGAAATTCCAATGGAGTGAGGGAGGTGGTCTAGGGGAAGGGGGCGAGGGAAAATTAATGAAGGATACACTTCCATTGACATTACGTACATATATGAGAATACCAATGCCAGTCTCAATATCATGTATGGGGAAAGGGGTTGTGAGGAGGGAGCTGGGGGAAAACCCACCAAGTGTTGTGTGCATGTATGTCACCATCACTATTAACTAAATTATGATGTGAAAATATAATGCACCAATAAACATATAAAAATAAAAATAAGTAAACAATAAAATAGGTCTGAGGGTGTAATCCCTGGGTTCAATTGCTACAACTACTAAAACAAACAAAAAATAAAATAATAAATACATATGTAGAGTGGGTCCATATTATTTGTCAAACACAGTTGGACCTTCTTTTCCTGAACATCACAAACTCTCAGTGTCTGGCTGCAATCTTTATTTTGCTTTATTCACCATTTATATTATAATCAAAGAGAAAACTGAACCACTGCAAACAGCTCTTATAATATCATCTGATGATTTTGAGACACAAATAGATAAATGAATTAATTTCAGAATCTCTTGATTCTAAATAGTAATAATCAATAATCAATCATAGGGGGTATCTTTTCAATACATAGTACTGAGTAATTCAGGTAAATCATGTTCTTGCTACCTGTTGGAGATCTGAATACACACACACACACACACACACACACACACACGTGTATACAATCATGGTCTCCATTTTCAAGGAGCTTACACAATCATGGAGGGAAACACATATATTAAATCCTATGTATTATGGCATGTTAAGACATCAAAATTTATATGGAAAAGATTTTACCATTGAGTCAATTCATTCCTCATGACCATGCTACAGAAGGCAAAAACTAGAAATCATCACTCGCAGAATGAACTATTGAATATGGTTTCAGCAAGTTCTAGTAATTCCAAATTCATTCAACATATGGCTAATCATGTACTTTTTCTATTTTCTATCCCCTTCTCTTTGTATTCCTTACACCTTTGCTATTTTCTATCTCCTACCCTTTGAATAGGAGAAAGATTGAAGGAAATTGTGTGGAATTACTTGCACTTTTTTGAAAGTTGCACAGGATTGTCATTCAATTTCATAGGAAAATAAGAAGAGTTACTCTGAAAAGGGTGCTGTGACCTCAGGATCACAAGTCTTTGCAGATTTCATGTTTGTTTATTTAAACTCAAAGAATCAAAGAAGAGCCAGAGGTATGCTGAGTAATCAAGACTAGAACTCTGTATGATTATGTGATCCTTAGATAAGCCCAGCACCTGAAACATATTAAATAAAAGCTTCTCTTGAGATCAGAAAACCCCTTCAAAGAGATTCTATGTGAATTGGCTGGAAAGTAAAGTCTAGCCCTCTATCCAAGGTTTTTCTCTTTCCCTCTTTAAAAGGTGCCCATCATAGCATACATTCCAGTGTGGGAAATCTAGGTCACTTGCCTGGCCTCCATAGAAACTAATCCCTTTCATTTCCTCTCCACAAACAATCTTTCTTTCTGTTTCCATTCATCCCCTCCCTTTGAGGCCACCCATGCAGAAATGTACTGTCAGAAATACTCTGGTGAATGCATATAAACACCTCCCTGAATTTCAATCATCTGCCTATAAACCCAACCCTGAAGTGAGCTCATTTATCTTCCCAAGCAAGAGGCCAAATGTACACAAAGCTTTATCAGGCAGAAATGGTAGCAGCTGCCTACTGTATTCTTTGCACAGAAAAGCACAATGAAACATCATTCCTAGAGGCATATACAACCTTAAAATCCATTTCAAAATATTGTTTAATTTGAGACAGTGTCCTTTGTATATGTATATGCACATGCCCTCTCCCACAAAATTTTGCAAAAATAAACACTAAGGGATTGTATTAAAGCTTGTAGTCTACACCTAAATGTGTGTGTGTTACTATTGGCCATTTTCTTAACCTTATTTGTAAGATGGAAATGATAGTACACACTAATCAATATGTAGGATTTATATAAGGATCAACAAAAATAACAATATGGCACCGCTTTTTAAAAAAGAAAGCACAATTCATACTCAAGGCATATATTTTGATTTTTTTAGTATTGCTTCCAACAAGCAAACTATATTAAAACTAAACTACTTCTGCCATTTGTATTTATCCATATGTCAATGTGCTTTCCTCAACCAGTGAAGTCATAGGGGCTTTAGAAGGATATGTTTGCAATAATCACATATATATATATATGTACACACATGTGTACATATATATATATATGTGATTAATTAAAATGTATAAAGTAAGTATTCTGGTAGTTTCTTCTATGTTATTTAATTCCTTTCTAGAACAAAAATATGTATTTAAAATATTTTAAAACAATTTAGTTATAAATATGAAATTGGGAGTAACTTAAAACCATAAAAATGTATCACTGAGAAAAATATCAGAAGTCATTAATGAATTTTCAACAGATGACTCTTTAAAAATCCTAAGATAATTGAAAGCTTCTTATATGATTTATCCATAAATCTGAAATCCATAATTGGTATTTAAACTATTTTTTCTGTAACTCTGAGCTGTCCAAGATAATAATTGCTGACTCAATTTTTTTAAAGGCAAGAAATACTACAAAGACTTCAAATAATGTGTTTATAAGACCTTTCTCGAATAATCACTTAAAAAGATAATTTTTATTGTTAGTATGTTAGTATGTGTGTGTTTATATGAGTGCACCTGTGTGTTTGTGTGTGTGTGTGTGTGTATATATACATAGAGAGAGAGACAGAGACAGAGAGACAGAGAAGAAAGTCTGGCAACATAGTGTACTGGATACTTTTTATTAAGCAAGAAGTTACATCTTGATTTAGCCTAATCAGCACTGACACAAATCTAAGGTATGTAGCACTGTTTGTTAATAATGAATTCAAAATATATTTGAGTTTGTAATAGGTGCTGCACACTCTAATGGGAACAGAGTCTATAATGTTGAAAAAGGCAGTAGTTGTTTCTACTCACACAGAGTTTACATATTGGAGGAATACATAAAAATAGACAATTGCACCATATTGTAAAGAGTGCTGTATCAGAAAAACTTAGAAATGCGGTTATTTAGAGAGAGAGAGTAGAAGACACACAAAGGAACTGAAGTTGAACTAAGATTTGTCCTCAAAGGTATCAGGTGGATAGAGTTTGGAAAGTGCAAGAATAGGAGTTCAGAAAGATAGAAAATTGTATGAGTTTTGATATAAATCCTCACTGTCCCCAAATAGTAATCCTTCAGTGGACTAGCATTAAGAGTGTATATGCTTGTTGACTGTAAAAAAAAAAAAAAAAAAGTGGCATTGGGGATTGAACCCAGTGACATTCTACACCCCCAGCCCTGTTTTTTTTTTGTTTGTTTGTTTGTTTTTTGTTTTTTTTTTATTTGAAACAGAGTCTCATTAAGTTGTAGAGTACCTTGCTAAGTTGCTGAGGTTGGCAGTGAACCTGTGATCCTCCTGTCTGAGCCTCCCAAGTACTGAGATTACAAACATATGCTACCATGTCCGGCTAAAATATTTTGGAAACTGGCTGAATTAAGCTTGTAGAATAACTCAGGGTAAAGAACTCCCTTCCCTACAATATAAATAAAAGATGAAAACAAAGGTGCTAAGAGAACTTAAGCCCTGGAAATTCACAGGAGTCATGAAGAACTTGTACTTTTTTTCTATGCTGTAATATAGATCTGTGAGGAATAGGGGTTCCTGTTGATATCTGAGCTATACAGCAACTGAATTACTTTCCCTAGACATAGGAACAGGGTTTTGTGGGGCATTTGATACCAACCAGCACCCCCTAGTAGGCTGCATGGAGATGCCTAACGTCATTGCTCGGGGAAATCTAATGCTAAGGTAGCCAATCACACTTATTGTGGAGGTTCTGCCTGGAGATTCTCAAGGTAGTTTGGCACATTGCCCTAGATTTTGTTGTAAGAGGTCTAGCACTGAACATAGACTAAATGAGGGGACATGAGGTGGAGTGTGTTCTTTGGAACTATAGGACTGCACATGGAAGTTTATATGTGCAGAAAGCCTCTACTGGAAGATACCATTTTCAACAATGTCTTCTTGGATCAATGGAAAAGATGGTCTTTGCAATCACTGTCTTTCAAAGGTTCTATCACATATAATTAGTTTTAATACTATTTATTCATAGAAATGTAAAGAGCAGAGTAAAGGAAAGATAGCCTTTTTAACCAGTGGTATGGAACAATTAAAATCCATTAGCAAAATAAATAAAGTCTGACACTTCCTACAAAAATAACCTACAATGGACTACAAATTTCTACATAAAATTTAAAACTATAAAATTCTAGAAAAATCATATGATATAATCTTCAGGATCTAGAGTTAGGCAAATTTTTATAAACATAGTTTATAAAATGAAAATTGCCATCATCAATATTTTTCTAAAAATATTTTTCTGCCAGACATGATGGCACATGCTTGTAATCTCAGTACTTGGGAGACTGAGACTAGAGGATCCAAGTTCATGGTCAGCCTCAGCTACTTAGTGAGGCCCTCTTGCAACTTAGTGAGACCCTGTTTCAAAATAAGGAATAAAAAGTAAGACTGGGGGTGTAGCTTAGAGGTAGAATGCCCCTGGGTTCAATCCCTGGTACATATGAAACAAAATATCCTCCATTAAGCAGATTAAAAAATAAGCTAAAGTAGGAGAAGATGTATGAAAAGGGCTAGTATTTAACCCACATAAACAACTCTCAAAACTTGGTAGCAGAAATAATATACCAACTAAAAAGCACATCAAAGACATAAAAAAAGTATTTTGCCTAATTCTACATATAGACGGCAAATTAGCACATGAAAACTTGTTCACTATTATTAACCTTAAGTAAAGGCGAATTTTTTTTTTTTTTTTTTGCGGTACTGGGGGTTGAACTCAGGGGCATTCTACCTCCGAGCTATACCCCCAGACCTATTTTTTATTCTTTATTTTGAAACCGAGTCTCACTAAGTTGTGGAGTGCCTCACTAGGTAGCTGAGGCTGGCCGCGAACCTGGATCCTCCGGTCTCAGCCTCCTGAATGCTGGGATTACAAGCTTGCGCCACCACGCCTGGCAGTAAAGGCAAATTTAAATCACAATGTGATAGATACCATTATATATCTGTCATAATGCAAAAGTTAAAAAAACATATAACACCTAATTTTTATAAGGATGTAGAAAAATTAGATTGCTCAGATATTGTCGGTCAGGACATAAAATGGTTATGCCACTCTGGAAAACAATTTGACATGTCCCACACAAAGCGACAGTTTCACTCTTGAGCATTTACTACAAATAAATGACTTATGTTTATACAAAAATAATCTGAAAATATTAATACCAAACTGTTGTAATAGCTTTATTTCTAGTAGTAAAAATTAAAAAAAAAACTTAAACATATCAACTATCTTTTAAAATGTAGTACATATCATAGCATATTAAAAATAGAATACTGCCAGGCATGGTGGCACATGCTTGTAATTCCAGTACTTGGGAGACTGAGACTGGAGAACAGCCTCAGCTACTTAGTGAGGCCCTCTGCAACTTAATGAGACCCTATTTCAAAATAAAGAATAAAATATAGGGCTGGGGGTGTAGCTCGGAGGAAGAATACCCCTGGGTTCCATCCCCAGTACCACAAAAAAAAAAAAAAGAAAGAAAGAAAGAAAGAAAAATAGAGTACTGATACATGCAATAAGCTGGATGAATCCCTATAAAATTATTCTAATTTAAGCAAGCCAATCCCAAAAGATTACATGCTGTATGATTGTACTTATATACTATTCTTTTGTGTGTGTGTGTGTGTATGTGGTACTGGGGATTGAACTCAGAGGCATTCTACCTCTGAGCTATACCCTCAGCCCTATTTTTTATTCTTTATTTTGAAAACAGAGTCTCACTAAGTTTCAGAATGCCTCACTAAGTAGCTGAGGCTGTCCGCGAACCCGGATCCTCCGGTCTCAGCCTCCCAAGTGCTGGGATTACAAGCATGCGCCACCATGCCCGGCTTATACTATTCTTAAATGATAAGATTTCATCATTTTATCATATTATCATTTAAGATATAAAAAGAACAGATTACTGGTTGCCAGGCATTGTTGGAGAAAAGCATGGTTTTAAAAGGCAACATAAAGGATCCTTGTTGTCATGGAAATGTTCTGTATCTTGAATATGAGTATCAGCATCCTGGTAGTGACATGGTAATATAGTTTGCAAAAGGTTACCACTGAGGGAGCTAAGTAAGTAAGTAAGTATTATTTTTTTAAACTCCATATGGATATATAATTGTTTAAAGTTAAAATCTTCAATTAGAAATATCAATATCTACTTATGTTTATCAATTTTTCAAAATAAATAAAAAACACATTCACGAACTAGCTTTATAAGGCAACTAGCTTTATTTAATATTTACTCGGTGTCTAAACAAAACTTAAATATCAAAATGAAAGGAAAAATACTAAATCCTTCCCTGTGAGACTGTATTCAAGATAAGAATGCTCAGTATCAATAATTTATTCATTTTATGGAGATAATTCTAATCTGTTCTGTTAGGCATGAAAAGATTGATATGAAAACATTTCAGGCAGGGAAGGGAAAAATGTCACTATTCATAAACAATATTGTTTAGGTGTGTTAAGAATTCAAAGAAAGTATAGAAAAATTGGATTAAATAAATAAATTTATATTTTTGGCAATAAAATCAATATAGAAAATCATTTTTATTTTTATATACAAGCAAAGAGATAGGAAAATAATTACTTAATGGTATTGCTCAACATAACATCAAAATGTCAAGTGCTAAAAAATAAGTTTTGCAAAAGTTTTGTAAGACTTCTACTTAGAAAACTGTAGTGTTATGAAAAAAAAATTAAGATCACCCAAACAATTGGAAATGAATACCATGTTTATGAATTACAAGGCTTAATATTGTAGTAATCTGAATCTTCCCTTTATTGATATACAAAATGCATACCAAACATATTTAGGGGTGGAAGCTGATTTTTATCAACTGATTGTAAATGTATGTAGAAATCAAAAAGGTGAAGTATAGTTAGATATTCTCAAGAAACAGCAAGATCTACCATTCATCAAGAATTACTGTCAATCTAAAGCAATTAAGACTATGACCTTGACCTATGGCTAGAAACATAGAATAAAAAATTCACACTCTAATGAATACGCTTTTTACATGACAGAATTTCTGGAGAAAAGGAAATCCTTTCAGTAAGTAAATCTCTCAAGTGTATATAAATATTGAAAATAATGGAATTGTACTACTACCTTACAACATGTACAAAAAATGAATTCAGTTGAATCGTAAATATAAATATGCAAAACAAAACAATAAAGCATCTACGAGGTACTGTGGAAGAACACTTCAGGACTTGGAATAGTTAAGACTTCTCACAAATATAAACAGTCTACAAAGTAAAACAAATTGTCAAAGAAAAATGCATTTTAAAATTGAATTATGTTTAACTAAAACAATTCGTTCATCAAATGATTTATTGAATAAAATACAAGACATATTGTGGAATAAGTTACTTTTAACAACAAAAGGCTCATATTCCAAATGTATAAAGTCTTTCTACAAATCCTGCAGAAGAAGCAAACTTATCTAGTGAAAGTGGGAAAAGCGCCAAGTTTTTTGTTGTTGTTGTTTTTATGGATTTGTATGTGTGTGCTTTGATTATTCTTTATTATTGAAACTATGCTGACCTAGTGATTTATCATTTATTATGTGATTTAATTCTCATTACATATGCAGTTTAGTTCTCATTATAACCCTATAAAGGAACTATTCTCACCTTCATTTACAGAAGGAAATTAAAGGTCAGAGAAGTTACATAATTCTGCAGTTTCACAAAAGAGGCAAACAGTAGAGTATAGGTCTGCTTGAATTTAAAGTTTTAATTATTATGCTATTTTTGAGGAATTTATCATGTATATTTATGGAAGTGTTATTCAATTTCTACTTCTGTTTCTGTCTTTAAACAAGGGAACACAGGAAGATAGAGAAGAGGTAAAAGATTCATAGTTGGAGTGTCTTGAACTACCTAAAGAGCTTTCTCCGTGAGTGAACTGGAGAAGCCTAAGGAAGGAACATCTATCTTCGGAAGAGAGAGAAATCTCAGAAAAGCTAGCAAGCCTTTTATCTTCTTTTCAATTCTTTTGCCTTTCTTTCCTTTCCATCAGGCCGTGGCAGGGTTGAAATTCGAAGGAAGTATTGATAGCAACAGAGATTAAAATTTTTAAAAGAGGTTATTCAAATAGATAATAAATAAACTAAAATCTGTATATATTACTAACAAGTAGTAAAAATCAAATTACAACAGTAATATGATATTAAGTTTCATTTACCAATTCCAAATTTCTTCTTTTTATTTTTAATTTAAATTTTTTTAACTGAATGTCAAATTTAAAAGACTATATCAGTTACTGGTGAGCTTGTAGAGCTATGAGAGTTCTGATGTGGAAAAAATGTTGATGCTATCAAGAAAAGGACTTGATGGAGTTCTGCTGTTAGGACATCTAACATGTGGGGACAGCTGGCTTAAGTCCTGCTGAGATTCAGCAGTTATGGAAAGAAGTGACTGGAGTTCACAGTATGGAAGACAATGGCATTAAACATGGAGGGCTGGACCTCACCCACCACCCACTTCCAAAGCGTCCCCACCCATAACTCATCATTCCATTGTAAATGGGCAGTCTTCAGTTCTAAATGCATGGCAGGACAGCTGGTCACAGAGGAGACTGGGGCTTCTCACACTCTCTATGGCCATGGAGTCTGCAAATGGCCAGGCTGTGAAAGCATTTGTGAGGATTTTAGACAGTTTTTAAAGCACCTTAACCATGAACATGTGTTGGAGGACAGAAGCTCTGCACAGTGTCAAGTGCAAATGCAGGTGGTGCAACAGTTAGAAATAGAGCTTTCTAAAGAATGAAGACTTCTTCAAGCAATCATGACCCACTTGCACATGCGACTCTCAGAGCCCAAACCATCTCCCAAACCCCTCAATCTGGTGTCTAGTGTCACCATGTCAAAGAACATGTTGGAGACATTCCCATAGAGCTTACCTCATTCCCCCAACACACCAACGACCCCAGTCACCCCAATTACCCAGGGATCCTCAGTAATCACCCCTGCCAGTGTGCCCAATGTGGGAGCCATACAAAGGTGACATTCAGACAAATACAACATTCCCATGTCATCAGAGATTGCCCCAAACTACGAATCTTATAAAAATGCAGATGTCAGACCTCCATTTACGTATGCAACTCTCATAAGGCAGGCTATCATGGAGTCATCTGAAAGGCAGTTAACACTCAATGAAATTTACAGCTGGTTACATGGACATTTGCTTACTTCAGGCAGAATGCAGCAACTTGGAAGAATGCAGTACATCATAATCTCAGCCTGCACAAGTTTTTTGTTCAAGTAGAGAGTGTTAAAGGAGCAAGGTGGACTGTGGATGAAGTAGAATACCAGAAGTGAAGGTCACAAAAAATAACAGGAAGCCCAACCTTAGTAAAAAATATACCTACAAGTTTATGCTGTGGAGCAGCTCTTAATGCCAGTTTGCAGGCTGCCTTGGCAGAGAGCAGTTTACCTTTGCTAAGTAACCCTGGACTGATCATTAATGCATCCAGCGGCCTCCTGCAGGAGGTCCACAAGGACCTCAGTGGATCCCGGGGCCACATCAACAGCAATGAGAACTTTTACACAGCATAGTTGTAGTGTAAACTTATGTCATTTACAGAAAAATGGATGGGACTGGAGAATGTTATGCTAAGTGAAATCAGCCAGTCACAAAACGTGGAGGGTTCTTCCTATGTGGAAGTTAGGGATAAATCGGGATATGGGAAAGGAGGAAAAACTTATTGGAGTGATGGAGTGGAGGGAGGAAGACTTGATAAAGGAAACACTTCAATTGACACAATGTACTTATATAAAAATAACAATGCTAATCTCAACAAGGTGGAAAAGGGAGTGGGGTAGGAACTAGGGGTGGGCAGAAGCTCATCCAGTGCTGTGTGCAAGTATAACTCTATCACTCTTAACTTCATTATAATATATGATTACAATGCACCAATAAAAATTATTAAAAATGGTGCAAACAGTTTACAAGACTGTCTGGGAATATATGCTAAATCTGGTCATATTCATAACCTGTGTTTTAGGTGGGATTATTGGTTCTAGTTCTTTTCTTATTAATGTTATATCTACTCCTTTGTCGTGGCCCCATGGTAAATAACATGTATTTCTCTGCTCCTTGGTTTTAGTGTTGACCAGATGACTTGATTAATGGATTGCTAATGGATGTAATATGATCGGAGGTATGAAATATACATATGGAATATAAGTCAGGCTCTTTTAATTCTTCTATTGTCATGAGAAGAGCAGTCCACTGGTTTTAGAAGCAACTTCAACATCAGTTTCAAGCAAAGACATCCTAATTCACCTTACAGTTGTGTGAAGGACTAATACATGTTATTATTGTTAACACTCATATTTTGTGGCAATGGGTTACATAACAAAAACCTACTAGACAATGCTTTATTGCAAAAATTTTTACTCATTGATGAATATATGTTCACATGCACAAAAAGTATAAATAAGAATATTTGTCAGCATTATTATTTCTAACATAGAAACAACCTACAGTTTGTCAGTAGTGGAATGTACAAATAAACTCTAATGTAGTCATACAGTAGATTATTTTTTCCATGAAATATAGAGAAATCTATAGCACACACATATGGTTCAGTCTTAGAAATACAACATTGAGTGAATGAATACAAACATAAAATAATCTGTGTTGTATATTTTCCTCTACATAAAATTCAAAAACAAACTTCCAAATTAAGCTATACTTTTCAGAAAATACTTTCTTACTACAAAGACTTTTTGGAGCCGGACGTGGTGGCGCACGCTTGTAATCCCAGCATTTGGGAGGCTGAGACCGGAGGATCCAGGTTTGCCGTCAGCCTCAGCTACCTAGTGAGGTACTCCGCAATTTAGTGAGACTCAGTTTCAAAATAAAGAATAAAAAATTGGGCTGGGGGTGTAGCTCCAAGGTAGAATGCCCCTGAGTTCAATCCCCAGTACCACAAAAAAAAAAAAAAAAAAAAAAAAGACTTTTTGGATATTTACTTTGTTCTAAATAATGCTTTCAATATTTTTGTACTTATAGTTTACTTAGAAAAACAATTTTTAAAAGAAGAAAAGGAAAGAAAAGGGACTTCGTGAAAATTAGGAGAGAGACCAGTAAAGTAGTAAAAGGGGATCAGAGGAATGTAGAGGGAAAAGGGAGGTACAGGGGAGAGAACAGACAGAATAATGTTATGTGCATATATGAGTGTATCACTATGAATCTCACCATCATGTAAAATTATAATGCACCAATAAAATATTTTTAAAAGATAATGCTATAAATTACTCAACTCTAAAAAAGAAAATATCCAGTTTATTTTTTCTAATTTTTCATATTTTAACTATATTTTCAAAAAATAAATTCATGACAACTAATTTTCCACCAGTTTTATTTTCTTTCAGTTCTTATCAATTTTTCTTTCAAAATGATAAGTTTTGATACTTAGTGTTTGTATTGAATAAACATATTTCTGACAATGCTCATGAATATGAGATGTGGGGATGGGATAAAGAATGATGTTCAAAGTCCTTGCTGCCCAAAATATCTTTCTCATTGACCTGGTAAATGCCTCAAATTCTAACCCTTCTGCTTTGTTCCCCCTGGTTAAGATAAGCCACTTTGTTTCCATAAACTTCCTATGAAAACAATAAAATTACAGGAAAGGTAAAATATTAAGCTATTATCAGCCACAAACACCTTATCCTAAGATTACTTTTGCACAAAATTAGCTGTCAGGAGAGAAAGCAGGGCCTGAGGGAATGATCAGCAGGGATGATAAAAGAGAAACAGGAATGGGAGAAGGAGAAGGCTGCTGGCAGCTCTGGGTGCAGAGCCTAGCGAGTACCCTGTGAAGGATGGACAAGAGAAGCGCATGGGCCCCCCAGGAACCCGGAAGGCTCTAGGTTGGGCCTGTTGAAAAGCAACGTCTGTGATTAAAAACACATTTCTTCTTTTTCCTCCTCAAAACTGACAACAAAAATGGAATGATTTTGTGGCCCCAAGCATGCTGGAGTTTTAACAGCTAAACACCATGAAGATACCAAAGATGAATTTAACATAGGGTAATATGAAGTATGTACTTCTAGGCTTGCCTTCTGTGAAGTTGGACCCTCTTTAATTCACTAGTGTTTCTCTAAGGAGCAGAGAAATGAAATTTTCTGTACTGGTGGGGGAAGAATTTTTGTTTTCTTTTTGAACAATGGATTAGAGTAGTGCTTTACAAACTTTCCTGTACATGCAAATTTCCTGAGGTTCTTGTTAAAAGGCAAATCATAATTCAGTCTGGAGCCAGGACCAGAAATCATATTTTTAAATGTCTAAAGTGTCTTATAAATGCTACTATCCCATAGCCCATCCAAACACTTTCCAAAAGAAACTGAGAAGTCCCAGAGTCTGCAGCCATCAAGCTAGAGATTCAGAAGAGACAGTGGTGTGGTTCCAGCCTGAATTTGAAAAACAGAACCAGGAGATGTAGCAAATTCTAGTCAAAGGCAGGAAAGGACCAATGTCTCCCTCATGCAGTCAAGTGACAGAGTTCCTTCTTAGCCTTTTTGTTTCATTAGGTCTTCAAATGATTCAGTCCATCTATATTAAAGAAGGCAATCTGCCTTACTAAGGTCCACAGATTCCAATATTAAGCTCACCCAAGAGGACCATAAGGACCCAGTCAAGATAATGTTTGAGCACATGTCTAGGTATCCCATGACCCAGACAAGCTGTATAAAATTAACTCTCATACTTTCCTATGAAACCTCTCTGAGCTCCTCTAATCAAGAACTGCTACATTCCTCCTTGTACTTCTATAACATTCCACCTATATCTCTATTAAAGCCCCTTAGCCATTCTATTCTAATTATTTTTCTTATTCCTAGCTATTTGAAACTATGTAGCATGCCTCATCCATAGATATTTTCTATCATTATGGTAGACACATGATAGTCAATAAATTCAGTTTGCTTTCTTATCATACTGTATCTCTGAATAATTTCTTCAGATGTGATGCTCATTTAATTTACATAACATAATTCACACAACACTTTGTGACATATCTAGCGATATGTCCAGTTTAAATATGAAAAACATGAGAAAGATGTTAAATTTGCAATGACAATGCCAATAGAATGTGGCTTGAAGACTAAACTAGGACTCAAAACCTCTTCTTATTTTACTATGCCACTTGTTTCACAGAAATTAATTAAATAAATGCAGAGATTCACTTTGAAGATGTGATATTTCTCCTTCCTTCCCTCCCTCCCTTCCTTCCTTCCTTCCTTCCTTCCTTCCTTCCTTCCTTCCTTCCTTCCTTCCTTCCTTCCTCTAAAGATTGAGCTCAGAAGCATTCTACCATAGAAACACATTCCCAGAACTTATTTTTTTTTTATTTTAAAATAACATCTTGCTAATTTAACATGCACTGGCCTTGAACCTATTATCCTCTGTCTCAGCCCCCGCCCCCAGTACTGGGATTATAAGTATGTGCCATATGGCCTCTTTTGAGCCTCATATTCTTTGATTGGAAGCAAAGTAGCATCTCTCTTCCCAGTCTTTCTTAACTCAAGGGTACAAGCTTGTTTCCTAGACTTTGGCAATCAAATGTATTCAAGAAGATCTTTGGTACAAATTGAGCCACATGAGGATGCCTGTGTATAGTGTATTTGAATTCCTGGGAGGATGAGAAAGTATGGTAAACACTACACCCATGCTTGGTGGGAGCAATGGCAGCTTCCCTGCTTGAATGGTACAATCAGATTATAACTTAGAGCTGGTTCAAGATGTGTGACCTCAACGCTTACTTCTCTGTACCCACTGCAGGTTATGTAAGAAATCTGTGCCTAACTTATTTAAAGTATTGAAAACTTTGAAATCATCCTAGAAAAGTGAAGTCCTAAACCACATTAAAGAGAATTGAGTTCAACCACCCATCAGCCTAGTCATCCCTGTAGAAAGAATTTTTCCACATCCATCTCCAATTCCCTTCTCCTCCTTTATTCTTCTCCACCATGTGACAGTTGGTTTTTCCTTCTCTTTTGCACAGCATCAGCTTTCATTTGTAGTTTGTGTGTCACCATCAAACATCTGGTCTCCAGTGAGAACATCCTGGTGTTTCAGAGTTGTGCACCGCAGCAGAAGGAAGACAAGGACACACAGCCCGATTGATTTTTATAGTGCATTATTCACTCGATTTTTCTCCCCCTTCTGAAGCACCAAGTGTAGATGTCTGTCAAGACTGGAGGCTGCATGATTGGTGCATGTCTTCTATACTTGTTAGATGCCATCAGCAGGTATTCATAGGTGTGTAACTCCCTCTCCCCCTGTTCTCTCTCCTTTCCCTCTTAATTTTATGGCTGAATTTTGAGAAATAAACTTTAAATGTTAAAGAAAAAAAAAAAACTGACCTACAGTTTTTGTGCGATTAAAAGTTTACTTTGTTTCATATTTTTATGTCAAGCAGTAACAGCTAATGTTGTTAATCTTATATCCCATGTGTATCATTATGAATTTTATTTACCCATCCAAAAATATTTTCAGCTCCTTCTGCATATTTTGCTCTGGGGCACAGTGGTGGGAAAACTGGCATCATTAGTGTCTTCTCATATTTATAAACTAAAGATAGAATAGTAATAGCAGGTAATAAATACAGAAACACAGTTTGATTAATTCAAAGTGTTGTCACCTACTTTAGGAAAATAGGCAGTGACTTCAAGAGATCCTCAAGTAGTAAAGATAAGGCCTTGCTATGGATTAAAACAGGTCATTTTAATGCTCATTAAGTGAATTCTTCCATACCCCTTTCTAGTAATTGAGAAGCAAACAGATAGACAAAGAGACACTGATACTGAGAGAATTTAAGTAAAAAACAATGGAAACTTATTTGTTACAAAATCCTCACAGATGAATACAATGTTGCTTACAAGTCTGTAAAGCTTTCACCACAAATTTTCTGAGCTTGCTTTCAACCACTCCCTGTTACTTATCCTGGACTATTTTTTGTTCTCTTAATAAATAGAACAGGCTCCCATGGCATTGTTTTTTTGTTTGTTTGTTTGTTTGTTTTTTGTTAGAAATGGCTTCCCCCATGTCTCTATCATGCAAAACGCTGTTTGTCATTTTTAAGGTCCAGCCCAAATATTATTTCCTCTGTGAAGGAATGACTTACTTGTCTCTCTGAATAATTAAAATATTTATTTTCAAGGGCTCCAAATCAACTTATTTTATCTCTAAAAGAGCACTTAGCTCATAAAGAGGCCTATCTATTCTTCTTGTCAATTATCCCTTTGTAGTTTTGGCTCTTGTTTGTAAAACACAAGCTTCTCTCCTCTCACTGCTTAAGTACACAGCACTCTGCTCCATAAGCCAGGTCATAGGATATTGGTATAACTAAGTATCTGCTTTTAGATGATGAGTTAAATTTGATTTTCTGGAATTGGGTCCCAGATTTTTTTAAATCTCTTTTGGTTATCGTAATGTGTAACCAGAAAAATGTGTCACTGAACTACAGAAGTAAAGCAATACATTGCGTCAAGCCAATAATATCTTATGACTCAAGAATTTTAACAAAAAGATGCAGAAATTAAATTACAAGGTAGCAACTATGAGTCAAGAAGGTCATGTATAGCTAGACTGTCTTTTCAGTTTTACAAATTGGGTGTGGTAAAGCTTAGAATATTACTCTCCAGTTTATAATGATATTTATAGTTAACTCTTCATTCTTTAGGAAGAAATAATTTCATCATAAAATAATTTATGAAATTTAATTTAATAACTTATTATTAGAATAATAATTTCATAATAAAATAGAACTTTTGCAAAGTGTTAACATAGATTACAAATTTTAGATTATTGCAAGCGGGGTTACTGGAGGGAATTTGCTGATGAACACACTTGGCTTGGGGTCTAATGCTACCATGTAATAAGTCTAACTTTTATAATAAAGAAGAAAATAAATGCCTAACTAAATTTCTACCCTTACCCCATTCCTAACTCTCAAGAAAAGGAGAATTTACAACTTCTATAAAACACAATTTTGTTATTATTTGATAAATGTAGGATGTTCTTTAATTTTAACTTAAGATGCAATTATTTTTCCATAGCCACTGAACAATGATAAAAATAACATTCTTCACTACTTTTTTTTTTTTTTTTGAGGGGGTGGTTCTGAGGCTTGAACCCAAGGGCAGAAATTCTACCCCTGAGCTATACCCTCAGCTCTATTTTATTTTTTATTTCAAAACGCAGTCTCATTATGTTGCTAAGAGCCTAGCTAAGTTAACCTGCTATCCTCCTGTCTCAGCCTCCCAAGTACTGAGATTACAAATGTGAACCAACACACTTGGCTTATTCTTCACTACTTTGATTATTTCATCTTAATCTGATATACAAAATGCAGGTTTGCCTTTTGAAAAGCCACCAATACTCATAACCATATAAGTTGTGTAGACTACAACCCCAGAAAGTCTCATTACTTTAAACTCCAATAAAACAGAAACTACCTGGAGGTAAAAAAAACCAAAGGCTTTGGCTATGACAAAAGAATATAAAAATGTTTTATTTATTTAGAGTGTGAATGGCTAATACAATCATAGTTAGCAAAAGTATTGGGATATTTATGGGGGAGGACAGGGTGTTTCCACTGGAGAATCACAATCAAGTAGGACAATTTGGCAAAGTAAGTGAGATTATAAAGAGATCTGATTAAAGAAGCCAGAAAAACAAACAAACAAACAAAAAACAGTACCTGGCTCCCAAGGGAATTGAGGATTTTACCAGGACACTGGAAGATTTTGATTTGACTTCTTTCAAACTTTAGAAAAGTTAAGATTCATGAAAGATACAAGAGAAAATGTATCCAAAAGTTGATAAAAAGAGGAGTATATGATGTGGATGAATGGCAAAAACACCACATTTCCTTGACTTCTTATTTCCTCTTTTAGTAGAATTGCTTTGAGAATCAAAAGATAAAACTAACATTTGTAAAGAGAGAATGAAATCCCAAGATGTGTAATTAGATGTGAAGGGAGTGTATGGCTACTCCAATGGAGTGAAAAATCTCCTTTTTCTGATTAATGATGTTTTAGGTTACTAGGTAAATATACGAATGGCATTTTGAATCATGACTTTGCAGGGAAATGGATTGGTGTTTGACTTCAACCTCAGTTGATAAAATGAAAAAGTATAACCTGACAGTGAGGATGATTGGAAAGATTAGAAAATGTTTGAGTAAATCTATACACAGTAGTAAATTGTAGATTGTTCTCAGTATGTAGAAAGTCTCCTTGTAGCTCACTAAATATTCTGCCACTTGCCATACTGTGTTTTCCATCTTTATTAATGATTTTAATGAAGGTACAGAAAAACACATGTTCATATGGGAAGGCATTTAAAAATTGAGAGAGACAATGAATGGTTTATGATATTATTGATATCCAAAAGCTCCTGAACGTTGGGCAGTTTGTAATTGGACAACAGTCAATAGAGATTGATACAATTTTCTTAAGGCATTTTGCTTATTTCTATCTAATGCTTACTGACATGATGAGGAGATGTGAATTCAAAATAGTAATTACAATAAAATATAGGAGATTTTTTTGGTACTTGGTGTTGAACTCAGGAAAAATCTGCCTTTGAGTTATACCCTCAGGCATTTTTATTTTTTATTTTTTATTTATTTATTTATTTATTTATTTATTTTTTATTTTAATTTTTTAGCATGGAATTTTATACATTTCTTGGGTACAACAGGGTTAATTACACATTTTTGTTGGGTACAAACTAGTACAGGTAAAGACATCCATGCACATATTTCTCATTAACCCTTCCCCAATTCCCACCCACCCTCCCCCTATCTCCTGGTCAGTTTAGTGATTGACTTTGATGTGATCTTATAAG
>PVLC010003273.1:0-99292 GCA_004027655.1 Graphiurus murinus | reverse complement strand
AAAAAAAAAGAAAGAAAGAAAAGAAAACTCCACCAAACAACAAACAAGCAAAAAGGTGTAGTCAGGATTTAAAAACTGCAAAGTGCATTCCTTCAACACAGTAAAATTAAACTAGAAATAAAAATAGTGGGAAATTTTGGAAATCCAAAAATTATGATAAAATTAAGTAATATCCCTCTAAATAAACAACTGGTAAGAATAAATCACAATTGAAATTTAAAACTGCTTTGAAATGAATGAAAAAATAAATAACAGCATACTAATACTTGTGAGATGCTACTAAACAAGTGTTTGGTGGGAAAATTAGAACTTTGAATGCCAATATTGAAGAAGTAGAAATATCTTAAATTAGCAAGCTAAAGTTCTGTCTCAAGAAAGTAAAAAAAAAAAACTACATGTAAATAAATTAGGATGATGAAGATAACAAATTTTAGAGTAAGATTATTAACACAGAGAATAGAAAAAAAAGTGGAAAATTGGTAAAAACAAAAGTTAGTTTGTTTTAGCATCAATAAATTGATAGGCTTTTAGATAGAATAAGCAAGAAGAAAGAAAAAAGAACCAATAAAATCAGAAATGGAGGCAGGAGATGTAGCTAGGTTGGACCCTTGCCTAGATGCATGAGGCCTTAGATATGAAGCTCAGCACCACAAAAATAAATAGATAAAATAAAATCAGGCATCAACTTGGGACCTCACTACTTTTAAAAAGTATTTCAAAGAAATAGTATGAACAACCGTATGACAATAAATCAAATAACTTAAATGAAATGGAAAAATTCAATAAACTACAAACCAGCAAAACTCAAGAAGAAAGAAAATCTGAAGTTGTGTTTTAATCATCAAAATGTGGAAAAGCTATAAGCTACACAGACATACACAGACACACACACACACACACACACACACACACACACACACACACAGAGTAATCTAAAAGGAAGTGGGAGCTTGAAGCAACTAGAATATAGTGATAATAATATACTTCTTTATCACTTATAGAGATTAATTTGGTGCTTTAGATTGTTCAAACTCAGATTTAATGTATTATACAATTCAATTGAATAATAAATATTAAGGAGTCTCTTGAAAAACATTGACCCAGATAATTGAGGGGGACGTTTTAGGCTCTGACCAAATTAGGAAATACTGAACAAATTGGCTCAGTAAAAAAGCATCACTATAAGTGATAGGAAAAATGGGCTCTGGCACATTGAACTGGATGAAGAGAGTGCATATTTATGCACCTGCCATGAATCATTTGTGTGAGACTGCTCTGTAAATGCCATTTGGGATCAGCTTTAACTCTGAAGTCTTAAAAAAAAAAAAAAACCCTTCTATGACTTAGAAGGAAAACTATCAATTTTGATTATATAAGCATGGTGAATATGATATTGCTTAAAGTGACTTATTACATAGAGAGTCAATGAATGGAGTGAATGAAGCAGAAGCCAAATTTAATAAGCAGTAAATTAAGTTCAAAGAATACAATAAGTAGTAGGAAATAGTTGCACCGTGTTGTCTCCAAAGATGGATTAAATTCAAGAGAAATAAGACAACCCCAATGATGCCCAAACCAGGATGTTAACAAGACAAGAAGCATGTGCCAGGTACAATTAGCTGCCTGTCAAGAGTTCACACAACACACAGCATTTAATCCCAGAGCCCTTCCAACCTTGGTATTCAAACAGGACATTGGGTGAATCAAGACTCATATGTAACACACGCTCTTAAATACAGAAGCACAGGCTAATCAAACTTAGCTGTTTGTTTTGAGGTAAAAGACTGGATCAAACTACCAAAGGAAAAAAAATGATTTTCCCCATATCTTCAGAAAATAGCTCTTTAATTGTGCTACAAGAGTATTGGGGTGGAGAAATGACAGAGGGTTTTCTCTAAGTTTGCTTTTAGATTTATGTTTTGTCTCTTACTGTGAAATAAATATAAAACAATATAATCACTCTGTAATGGTATTATGAGCTTAGTTTATAAGTGCATAGAATGTTTTGAATGCATTCTCAATATAAATGTAACACTATTAATTTAGCAAACACGGTTATAGCACTTACAGTGTGTCAGGTTCTAATGTAAATGCTTTAAAAATATTAGTTTGCTTAATTCTCAATGCAATCCAATTGAGTGGATATTGCAATCCTCAATTTAGGAGAGAAGACTGGGGCAAAATAACTTGCCCAATGTCACACAGCTGAAAAGACAGTCTCATGTGAGTCCATGATCATAACTGTTTCTATACTATACAGATACTCTATGTATGAAATCCAAATGGCAACCCATTGCTTATCATTGAATTCTGGGAAGGAAATATTATATGGAAGGCTTTTGGAGAGAAATGAAGTGAAGGATGAAATAAGAAATGGCTACAGATATAATAGCAAGAGGGGAAAATAAAAGATGGACACCTTGAAGAAAAAAAAATGATTTCATTGTCTTTTGGTATGTTTGTACATCTATTTATGATCCAAAATAAGTAAAGCAACTGTCAACCCTAAAGTTTTTGAATATTAAACTCAAAAATTCATGCAATGACTTGAAAGAAGATCTTAGCTCATCTTTCAGTCATGGTGAATAGTATCAAACATTCAAAATAAGGTAAATTTAGTGACATAGAGTACTTCATCAAATTTCATTCTCAATCACTGAATTAATTTTGCAAAATAATTTTATTTAATAACTCATTTATACAACTTTACTTCATAAATGCTTGAAAACTATAGCATATGGAGTAAAACACACTAGGCATTGTAGAAATCATATAGCACAAACAAATCAAACTATTCATAATATTTGAAAATCTTTCATACCAGTAATAGGGAACACAAATGTCACATAAATATTTATTGATTATAAGTTCAATGAATTGCTCTCTGCTAGGTGTTGTGGTATTACTAAAAATGTTATTACACTTAATTCCTGCTCCAGAAGAACTTATAGCATAGTATGCTGGAATTCAAGCAAAAATAAAGAAAGGAATGGCTCAAGCAAAAAAAATGTAGATGGGTGTAAATCTTACCCATAAAGGCTGATGAGCTTGTTTAATGCAGAATGAATATGATAATTTCTTAAAGAAAATAATCTCGAAAGGATGGGAGGGAGCTCTCCTATGTAGATATGTAGATAGAGTGATTTAGAGTGTAGACTCTGGAATTTGACCTTCTGGATTATGATGCTACCTATATGAATTTGAACAAATCATTCAACTTCTATTTCTCATCCTTCAAAAGCAGATAAGAGCTGCACCTATTTCAAAAGCTTTTTGATACAAATTAAAAGAGGCAGATTTATTTAATTTTAAAATATTTATTTGTTTATTTATTTATTTTGGTGCTGGGGATGTATCCCACGGTCTTGAGCTTGCTTGCCCAACACTAATACTTAGCTACATCCCCAAGCCCCAAAGAGGTAAATTTAATATCAAAAGCTAAGAACAGTGACTGGAAAGAAGGATATTAATAAATGTTAAGGTTGCAGTAATTATTATTTACAGAGGAACAAAATAGAAGGAAAAGTATGTGATGGCTTTGTAAGGTATTCCCACTTGGTTCATATAAATAATATCAGTGGTGGGCAACTATATGTAGTAAAAAGAAATACAGTTTTTCTAGCAGAGATATAACCTAAAGAAAATCATGCGGTCAATTAAACACCCATTGATGCACAATCCTTCTTCCTCATTATAGGTTTTTTGTTTGTTTGTTTTTTGTTTTTTGGGGGGGTTTTGTTTGTTTTTTTCCCTCTTTCACATGAGCTGAGAATCTCAGCTCAAAGGTACAGAGGAAGCAAGAAAGGGGAAGGAAAGATTATAAGTCTAAATAGCTAGTAAACTTGAACAGTGCTGAAATGGAATATTCAAACAACTGTCAAAGTATAAGAAGCCTTTTTTATTAACCAGATGCTACCAGGACTGAACAAGCACAGAAGAGAGTACCCAGCACGAGGCACTGCTTTGCTTTGACAGGTCTGATTTATGAAACAGATGATTTGTTATTTATTGATCAGAGACTGATTCTACTCACTGAGTTAAGAAGAAGCTTGATAAAAGGCAATCATGCATCTCATTTGGTTATGAGCAAAAATAGTGTCTATTGGCTTGCTGTGTCAACTGACTTTGATGCTACGACATCCAGATGTTCAACATGTGCAAACTTCAGAAACAAAACAAAACAAAACAAATCAAAATGGGCCTTTTCTGCCACAAAAGAGAGTAAAACATTCAAAACATGTTCCATGGGAAAAAGAACTCATCAGAACCATACAATATAGTCTGAAATGTATTTTGCAGTAGAAAATAAAAAAGGATCATTGAATTAATTTTTTTACTCTTTTATTTACTTAAGAATTACTAATTGAAAGCTCTTTGTTTAAAGTGTTGTGTGAAGCACTGAATTGGCATTTTAAAAGTTCTACATGCAAATGCCACCTATATTTCTAGTTTCAGGAAATTACTAATTCAAATAAAATGTTACCCACATGCCCAAAGCAAGCCCGATACAGTTCATCTTCTGTTTTATCAAAGCTCTTATTAAGATAATTATTTTCCACTCTTGGTATCACAGCACAATTACCATTTGTTCTTTCTTATTCAGGAAATTCCTGGGCTTTGTTGTATTTCCCAATCAGTCCAGCGGAAAACTACCTATAACTGGGTTTTGAGATAAGACCCAGGGCTACCTAGTCTGGGAGCACAGAGACACTTATGTTTTAGTTTTGTGCATTTAAAGTGGGATGTCTGAATTTATGTATTGGTTTTGCCACATGGTGATTTTGTACTTTTTGAGGAGCTAAGGAATGATTGAAAACAGGAAATTCTACTTTGTCACTTAGGGATTTATGTAGAGTTAAATGTAAAATTGTTTGATTTTCGCAACTTTTCTGGGAATAAGCTCATCCAAGGTGGGATAGTAAATATATTTGAAGGTGATTTAGCCTTCTGTAATTCATTCAAATTTGGATTTGAAGCAGATTTTCTTTTTCTTTTTATAATTCTCTGAGAAAGAGATGGTATTAAGTTAGCATCCATGGCCTTTAACAAGAAAAATATCAAACATATCATGAATAAAACAGTCATCACTGTAAGAACACTAAGTTGTAAGGTTGATAGCAAGTATAATGAGCTGCTATGTTTATAGTACTGTCACAAGGAGGGTTGTCTCCAAACCAAATTCACCAGCTTGTTTGTCTTGATTATAAAGTACAATGGAGTACAATGCTAAGTGCCTGGGCTGTATACTATATACAACCATCCTGTACATCCACACTGATGGCTCCAATAACTTCAACAATTGCAAATTGGAAAACATTCTCTAATTCTCTAGAAAATACATTTGCCACTAGAAGTGAGTGGCAACAGTGCCACACATTTTTGCAGCCAGTGACAGTATACAAGAAATTAATTCATTGGTTAATATAGAACATGAAGGTTGCTTTGATGATTATTTGTCAGTTTTCTAGAACCATTTGTTAATTTGTTCACTCAAAAACATTTACTAAGTACCTACTTTGTGTCAGACAAAGGAAAACAACATCACTGTCTCTTGAACAATGTAAAATATTGTTTAATTGGATGCTATACCTCAATCTCCTAACTTGAGTACATTCATTTTCAAATCTTTATAGACTGAGCATTAGGAGGAAACTGTCACCCATTATGGGCAGGTGCTGCATTGTTTGCTTTTCATGTGTCTTCTCAGGCAGTTTCACAACAGCCTATGTGATCACTGTGACTATCCACATTTTATAGATAAAGAGCTGACATATAGGGGAGTTAAGTTTTACAAGTCTGAGATTATACCACCAATTATCATACCATCAATTAATGGTAAACTGGATTTGAATTCACCAAATTTGTTTTTGTTTTTACCAGGCTGAAAATTTTAGAGATTCTAATACAGTGAGAGGGTAGGAAGAGTTAATATTTTTAGACATAAGTACTTCTTAGAATTTCAGGGAACTTAAGGGTAAACTATATTGGGAAGACTGTAAAAACTAAATATTGTAAAATCATTAGAAATGTTAAATCAATAAAATATTTTACTCTGTTCTTCATACTTTCAATTATACTTTTCTCATAATTACATTTTTTATGGAAACAATTCCTGAATTTATGGCCTTTAGTGATGTACCTCAATTTAATTATAAAATACTCACTGTCTCTTATTTAACATTCAATAATATAACATTCAAATTTTGACTATTTGGACACAAAGATCTCTGGTGTATAAAATGAGATTTTCTCCTGAATTGTAGATTTTTTAATATGAGAAGCCACCATATATACAGTGTGGTATTGTTGTCAATCACTTCTAGTGGCAAATGTATTTTCTGGAGAATATTTTCAAATTTGGAATTATTGAAGTTATTGGAGCCATCATTCTGGATATTAAGGATAGCTATATGTAGTAGAGCACACTCATATGTCTAATAGAAGATACAAAAACTGTGAGGTAAAGGCTTTACCACCAGCGAATTTACCATCTAGATAGAATTTTAATATAAGTAGACAAAATGCTATTTTCATAGATAGATCTCTCACTTTCCACTTAATTTCAGCTTACTTTCTCTTATCACATATCCCATTTTTCCAATGTAATTACCTATACATGACTATATTTTCTCTGAGTACAGAGATCATGTTTTATCTCACCCATCTTTTCATTCTCCATCTTTGGTACAGTGTCTAGCATTCTATGAAACTTCAGTCTATGGTTCTTAAATGGAAAGAACACCTCTAGGCATCTTTCTTTATCCACTATCTTAAAATTTATTGAAAATGGAGACCATGTGTACAGCCCATTATATTTCATTGTAAATTCCAAGTTCCGAGACAATTTACCATAGATATTAAGTGTTAATAAGTGTAATCCATCAATCATAGCTATTGAGAAGGCTCATTAAGATTAGTAGACTATTAAGAATACACAATTCCCATTCTTGCTGCTCTGTGTGACCTTGAATTAATCATCTCACATCAGTCTCTATATTATAGTTTACTTTTCCCTTTAATGCCCCAATAAAAACATATTTAAAAAAAGAATTAAGAAGAGTAAAATAATTGTTTAAACTATTATTAATTTTTAAACTTTTAACTAAAAATGCTTTTAACCACAACCTGTATGCTTGCAGCATCTAAAAGGCCTAGAATCTATGCCTAGGGGAAAAAAGTACCCAAAGAAACAAGCTTAGTTTTAACTCAAATCTTGAACAATAGAAAGCAAATGAGTTTAAATGAGTCAAAAAGCCCAGAGAGTTCCATTTGCCATGCCATAATGTTCTACTCCCAAAGAAAATGTCACAAAATGAAACATCACATTTATATTCCTGAGAATAATATTACCATACAAAACTGATCCATTTTAAAAAGTATTTGCGAATTTGATCAAAGGTAAAATTTGAAAATAGCTTTTCACTGAGGAAAAGGACAGATTCTGCCTCCAGTCAAAATATTCATTTTTTAAAGAACAAATTAGCAGATACTGAAGGCATAAATAGTATTTTTCTGGCATAAATTGGCATCTCCTGTAACTATTCTACATATGAGTGGTGGAAAAACCTTCAAATTCTCAGGCTATTATTAAATATTACCTTAAATGAGAATCAAACTAATATAAAACATACATTAGATGTCAAATTAAACCAAAACAATGTCATCACGAATTCAAAACATGGCCAGAAAAGCTTATGGCTTGGAAAGCACAATAAACCATCTTGGGGTGGGGGGGAATTCTATACATAAAGCAGATCACCAACTCTAAGAGAATAGTACAAACTACACAGGCAGCTCTCTGACAGGTTTCTCCTATTTTAATGAAACAAGTTCCAGTGGAAAACTTAAAAGATTAAAAACTCACAACAAAATAACTCCCATGCATTTTTCTTAGGGCTGTCTCTATAGCCCAAAATGAAGTACAGATTTGGCTGCTCGCCCATGATAGGATCAGTGGAGACAGTCAAGCTAAATGAGACACTAAAGGACCTGCATTTTCTAGATTAGTTGTCTAACTTGATCAAATAAACTATAGATTGGCTAAATTTCCAGCTCATGATACACTGGGTAGACATACACAAATCCCAGCTTTATTTGGCTCCAGAGCAATAATCGATTTCCAGAAACAACACATTCAGTCTTAGCAACTCTCTGGCAATAATTCCATCTTATTACATTGGAGTTATGCTATTTTCCGTGGCTTAAGAAAATCTATGAGAGATATTAAAACAATCTTGTATATTGAAAATTATACTCTTTATTACACTCAATGCATTGATTAGTTCATTATCAAATAATACACTAGAACATCTCTCATATATGCATTTGGTGATATATTTCACTATGGGAAAGTGTAGTGGTTTTTTTTTTTAAATGGTTATCATCTATTTGCTCAGGTAAACAAAAGTGTTTTTCATATCTGACAACATTGAAAACATAACTTTATACATTTTATAAAATGAGTAGATTTTGCTTGCTTAAAAAGCAAAGTTTGCTACTAAATTAGTGATTGAAACAGTTTAAGAACCTCACCTTTACAAATATAAACAATACTAAATTATTATTGTTTTAAAAACATTGTGAGGATCACACAGTCTTATATTTTCATTGTCAGATATAAATTTCATAGTATCTAAAATATCTATTATTCTGTCTATAAGCAGAAATGCAGAAAAATTAGTCATTTTGCAAAATGACATCTATGAAATTTGTCATACTGACTTACTAAATAAAATTAAATGTATACAACTGAGCATAGACAGTGGCAAACATTTTTCTATCTTGCTAACAATGATTAGAATCACAATTAGTTAATTCTACCCTTGAACAATATTATCTTTTCAGATTTTGCATTTCATGTGTAGTATTTTTTTTTAACCAAAAGTATCAATTACAGACCTACTTCTGTTAATGATTTGGGTAAATGTGAGATCTTTTAATGAGCAAAAGATCCCAAACAGGCTGTTTGTGACTTTTTGACTCTGGTGAACTAATTGGGTGGCAGATAATTCATTTAATTGAATTAGGAAGGATTTGAAAATGTATTTAGGAACATGGACTGCCAGGAAAAAAAAAAAAAGATGGATACGTATAAACGATAGTCTTTGGCTAAGTCATAGCCTCATCTGCTCCCCCAAATAAAATTAACTTAGTTTTAAATCATTGATACCTCCCTGATTATGTATGATTGACTAAAACTGTTAAGAGCAAGCCGTGGAAAATACTGGAAGCTTCAAATTAGATCCATTTTGAGACAATAATAAATATTCATGCCGCCATGCTGTGTATATATGAAAATGCCAAACACATGTGTACAACACTCCCAAGGGTGTAGATGAATCTTTCCCCCCAAAATACTCAGGAAATTAAAGCAGATTCTGCAGTGCAAGATGAGGCAGGCTGGGGTTAGGGGCTTTTGTGTAATATTCATTACATGGAATACCTCCCACTGATCAAGGCATGTTATAATACAAATGAGTCAGGTACTATAGAGATAAACATATTTTTTTGCAATTTATTGAAAGCAGCAAATCATTTAGGAACTTATGTAAACTCATTAGTAACAAAGCATTTGTTGTTCATGTTGTAAATGATGGAACCTAATTTGCATGTAGTAATTCCTTGACAACTCAGGAAAAGAAAGATACTCCAGGAGAATACCACTGATATTGCTAAGGTACAGTAAAGTGTGAAGGAGTTGTGATTCGTCATTGAGGCCACTTTGAGAGGACAATTCCTCTACCCAAGAGATTGAAGGAGTTGAAAAATCATGTTCCTTATGAAAAAGAGAAGGGGGATAAGAATGACATGACATGGTAGACAAAACAGAAAAAAAAAATCAAGAAACAGAAATATAGGGAAAGTCAACAAACCAAATCCTGCAAAAAGTTTCAGTTGAATAAAAATTGATAAAAATACATTGTATTTATTAACTGGATGAGTAAAATGATTATTTTATTCAAAGACACTAGTTTCTTTACATTCCTACTTAATTCCAACTATTCATAAGTTGTTTTCTTCAACATCCAATCAGAATTAGACCTCTATAAGGAAAATTACAAAAAGCTGAAAAAAGAAATCAACAAAGACCTTAGAAGATGGAAAAATCTACCATGTTCTTGGATAGGCAGAATTAATATCATCAAAATGGCAATCCTCCCAAAAGTAATCTACAAATTCAATGCAATTCCCATGAAACTACCAAGGTCACTCCTCACAGACATAGAAAAATCAGTCCTTGAATTCATCTGGAACAACAAAAAGCCCAGGATAGCCAAAGTAGTTCTTAGTAACAAGAACCATGCAGGAGGTATCACAATACCTGACTTCAAACTTTACTACAAAGCCACAGTAATAAAAACAGGATGGTATTGGCACAAAAACAGACACATAGACCAAAGGAGCACAATAGAAGATTCAGAAACAGACCCACGTGCTTACAGTCAACTGATTTTTGACAAAGGAGCCAAAAACATACACTGGAAAAAAAGATAGCCTCTTTAACAAATGGTGTTGGCAAAACTGGTTAACCATATGCAGGAAAATGGAAATAAACCCCACTTTCTCACCCTGCAGAAGAGTCAATTCCAGGTGGATCAGAGACCTGGAAGTCAGTCCAGAGACCTTGCAGCTACTGGAAGAGGGCATAAGCCCAACACTTCAACACATAGGCACAGGTGAAAACTTTCTCAACAAGACCCCAAAAGAATGAAACCTTATCTTTGTAATGATTTTGTTTATAGCTGATGAAATATTTCTTCTGAAAGTCTGCCTTAACTGATGCAAAGTTCTATTTTGTGCAAATATATCTCTCGGACCACATAGCTCAGGGCAGAAACCATACTTTTGTCTTTATACATATGTCTATCGACACACCGTGTGGTTTTCTACTATGTCTATCTCTGACACCATGGCAATATATATATATATATATATTATATATTATACTAATATATAATATACATATATCGTTTAGGTTGATTTCAATTTCTTCATATTCTTCACGCACCCAGTTTTTGCAACCAGAGGATAATCGCTGGCAAGAATGGAAGTATTGATAAAACATAATGGGTGTACAGTCATGGCCACAGGATGGTGCAGGAAGTGAGTCTCACCTCCAGCACATAAAGAGTTCACCTCACCTTTCTTGTGGTTGCAGAAAGGTAATATAGACCGATTAGAAATAGCCAAGTAGTAATTATTTTTATGAATGCAGGATGGTCAATTTATGCCTGGAGGTTATGCTTGTAATGCTTCTATATACTCAGGAATTGCAAAGAGCTGAAAATACAGGGACTTAAAATTTAGCCATTAAAAAACAGATGGGACAAATTTTAAGCGTGAGAAAGACCATTTTATCAAGTGGAATGAGGTGCTTTATGAGGAACGAGTTTCCCATTATTTAGTTTTCAACAGGAAAATGGATTACCATTTGTCAGCATTATTATAGAAAGAAATTTTGAATTGAAAAAACAGGTGTCTTTTAAAGTCCTTTCTTATACTAAGATTCCATTAAGGATGTATGATTTTTAAATTAATCATAGTATTTATATTTAGAAAATTCAAGGCAACATTTGAAAAACTAATAGTCATAATGATTTGAGAAGTAATTTCTTATACTAATTTGCTCATTTCATTCAACAAATACGTAGTGAGCAATTATTTTGTACAAGGCATCATTTTATAATAGCATACAAAATAGACAAGGTCTCTGTCCTCAAGGGCCCACAGTTAATGCCCTTTTATTTATATATTGATATGCTGATATATTTATGGATATTTTGTTAATATGTTTTATAAGAGTAAAACTTTGGGCTCTGAATATATGATTAGATCCTGTAAAAGGCACATCAATGTCATGTTACTAAATATTTACTGAGCAAGTAGAGAACATAGCAAAGGTAAGAAGACAAAAAGATGCAAAGATCAAGCCTGCTAAGAAATCACAAAATGTTTATTACAATTTAGGAAAGACACAGAAATCGTAAGAATAAATGCAATTATTCCTCATCATTATTCTTTTATCTCTCCATCACTTATGTGAGGTATGTAGTCATTGAGATTAACTGACTTTTCTGAGGCCATAATTCCTAATGAATTTCAGAGGTATAAGTATAACTCTGAGTTATTTATTTGATACAAAATCCAGTGTACAACTTTAAATAAGTGTATGCATTGTATGACATGTATACATTATTTTCTTTTATGGCTGAATCCACAAATTAAAGCCAGGTGTAGTGGCACAGGCCTGTAATCCCAGTAGTTGGGAGGCTGAGACAGGACAATTGCAAGTTTTGGACAGCCTCAGCAAGTAATGAGACCTTTCAATCTAGCAAGATCCTGATTCCATATAAGAAATAAAATCGGGCTGGGGGTATACCCCAGAGATAGAAAGTCCTTGGGTTCTACCACCAATACCACAAAGTAAATATCAATCAATCAACCATTCAATTAATCAATCCACAAATTATAAAAACCCAAAATAGAAAAGAACAACCAAAGTTGTCTGTCTTATATTTAATTTTTTTAAAAAAATGATCAGATAATCAAGTATCATTGTGGTTTAAGAATTGAAAGTGGAAGAGTGACTTGCTGAGAATAAAATGGATTTCTGGGAAGCCCTTTCAGGTCTTCTAGTTCAGTATTTCCCAGGACCCTCAGGGGTCACATTGATCTTTATCTGGGGTCTTTAGAATCAAAACTATTTTTAGAATAGGAGCAGGACATTATTTGCATTTTTAAACTCCCATTTCCTTACAAGTTTGCTGTGGAGTTTTCCAGAGGACATACATGTCAATTACTCAATAGACTGAATGCAAAAACAAATATGACAATCTAGCTATCTTCTATTATACAAAAGGGCATTCTTCCTCTAAGTTCTACCTGCATCTCAATTTTATTTTGAAATAGGGTCACGCTGAGTTGCTGAGGCCGTCCTTGAACCTGCAATCTTCCTATCTCAGCCTCCCACATACTAGGATTACAGATGTGTGTCACCATGCCCAGGTTAAAATTTTTTTTTAAATATGAAGGTTTTTAGAAAATGCTGTTAATACTTATAGTGTCATTTTAACTAAATGAATAAACGCTAGAGTTTTAAATTTTTACTTTTTTATAATGTGGTATTAATAGAACCAAATATGCAAAAGTCCTTCAAGGGTGTTAGTAATACTTAAAACTGAGTTAAATGGTCCTGAGATAAAGTTTGAGAAACTCCTAGTGAAATACCTTGCCTAACAGGTAAATTTTGGGAATATATACCAAGCTGTATTTCTCTCCCAGTGAATAGACCATGACCCTTTCCAAAGAAGATGCATTCTTTTTCAGGAAGAGTGTTTAGTAATTTTTCTTATTAGATAAAATCTGTTCCCTATAGTTTTCAACCAGTGACTAAGCTCTGTTATTTGAATGAGTGGATTATTTACAGAATTAATAGCAATTAATTAAATGAAAAAAATTTGGGAGTGGTAGGCATGTTACATGGTTGGATATTGTTAAACTATTGAATCACATTCCTTTATTCCATTAATCCTTTTATGAAATTGGAGTTTTGGGATTATGTGTACAATTATACATTTTATTGAATCAAATCACTTCATTGAATAGACTTTCATTCTAGCATGAAGCTACTCTAGATAAATTTAAAGTAATCACAATTGGAACATTACTTAAATTTTCTCTCAATTTCACTAAATAAAAATCAAACAATTTTTTTATGGAAATAAGGCTAAATTTTTTTTCTTTGTGGTGCTGGAAATTGAACGCAGGGCCTTTACATGCTAAAGAGCTCTCCAACTGAGCTCCACTACTAGTTCAAGTTTAACAAGATTCATAGGGGGTTCAATTGTGACTGACCAAGGGCAAGTAGTTGTGAAGTGAATATTGACAGTAGATAAAAAATTAAATCTTTGCTATTTCCATTTTTGTCTCTGAACAAATTATTATACTTTTTTTTCTTGGCTAAATGCACAGTCTGTAAGAACAAAGCATAATTTTGTGAGAAGAAAACAATGGACCACCCAACCATTAAAACAAATCTTTATTAACAAATCCAACCATTTTCCAATTTAACTTTCAGTCTTACTGATTATTCATGAATTAATTAGCTAACTTTTTTCTGTGTCACTTAAAATATTTTAAAAGCGACAGAGTTTTTTTAGAACTATACCATTTTCTTCTATTTTTCTGACATTGGATGTCTTCAGATGCTATTGTGAAAGTAAAAAAAAAAAAAAATATGACTTTCATGGCTAAGCATTAGAAAAAGACCGTATAACATGACATTGCTTTCCTGTTTCAGTGTAAGTTCTCTGGCATTCAAAGTGGAAACCCACAGGGTAACCACAGGAGGTAACACCTTCCTGGATCAATATTTGTGCATCAAATGTTATAAGGCTGTTTTGTAAGGTTCATAAATAAAGAGGTATCTTTTCTTTTTCGGACTTAGAAAATGAAATTTAAAGGAATTTGAATGTCTAGGGACTTGCCTTTTCTGGAGCAAATAATCAACTAAAAGAAGGCTTTAAATTAGTCAATTAAAAGCAAATGTTCAGAGAAAAGAACGACAGGAGCTTTCTTTATTTGAGGGGTCTTTTTCCCCCCAGTTAATTGGTAGTTTCACAAGAGCTGTGTCATATTAAATAAAATCAAATCCACCAACCTTTACTAATGTCATGTTTTTTTCCATTGCATTCAACAAACATTTATTAAATACTTACTTTTATGCACGATAATTGTGTTAGGGTCTGACTTTAAAAATACCAATAAAACACCAGTCTGGCCCTCGAGGATCTTACAGTTTGATGATGGAAAGTATTTTCATAATTTGATGCCCTGTAGATTTAGCAGAGGCAATAATGATTGGACTAAGTATTGCAGTATGAGGAAGGATAAGTGAGATTAAAGCAGGTCTATCATGATGTGTGATATGATGATACTGCTAATGAGGAGAAGAGGTTAATGAAGTAATAAAGGGTATATATATAATATAATATAATATAATATAATATATATATATATATATATATATATATATTTGTGTGTGTGTGTGTGTGTGTGTGTGTGTGTGTGCATTTATGTACTATATGGTACAGCATGCTGACCAGACAAGTTCAGTGAGGAATGTGAGTTACAGAAGGGCTTTTAGGAGGGATGTCGTGATTAGGTTAGGTATTACTATTATTTAATGTGAATATTAACCCTACTCTACTCACCTAGTTCCTCAATAAGATGTAACATGAGCCACATAAGGTAATTTGAGAGAAGAGAAAGTCTCAAAATGATAAGAGTTGACAGTGGAATTGGGCATTACTTATTTGCTTGTAGCATATTCTAAGGTAATGCTTCGTTAAGAGAATGTCCAGATTATGTTATCTTAAATGATAGGATCATACTTCCTAATGACATGGGTATAAAACTTGAAAATCTATGAAACTAAAAATGATTTTCTAGTTACCTCATGACACAGTACTTAGGAGAGCTTTTGAATCATGACCCAGTGAAATTTATTACAGGGACACAAAGGTAGTTTGGTATTAGGAAATACATTCATATAAGTCATTATTTAATAAATCAAAAGAAAAATATAATCTTCAAAAATGCCAAAAAGGTATTTAACAAAATTGATTATATAGTAATCTTTACAATAGAGATATCACCATCAACAGGTTATTAATATTAATATCACAAACAATAAGACCTATCAACATCATATACTCTAATATGATCCCCATATGATCCTCTAATCTGATCCACCATGAATGTGATATCCTAAACCACCAGAAGAAACATCAAAAAATTACAAATTAAAAACTCATTATCTTCAAAAGTGTTGAAGCTATGGAAAACAAGAAAGGACTCAGGAACTCATTGATGAGAAGAGGCTAAAGAGATATGACCATTTAAATACAAGGTGGAGTCTTTGATGAAAATTTGGAAAAGCATAGAGACATTAGTGGAAGGATTAGTAAAATCTGAATAAATAATGCAGCTTAGTAAGTAATATATACCAATACTAAGTTCTTAGTTTTGATAAATGTTTATGATTATATGAGATAATAATAGTAGATGAAGCTCTTTAATGACAGGTCCACAATACGCAGGTCTGTGATCTGACTTTGTACTGACTTTTTAACTACCTAGTAATCCTGGAATCCCCCAAGACACAAAATCGGCATAAAAAAAGTTGTCTCAGGTCAGTTAGAAGCTTGAAACTCTGGGAGAAGCAAAGGCTAAACTTTGGACAGACTTACCATCTACTTAAGTTTTACAGGACTTCACTAAAAATGTCTCAGTGGAGATGTGTAGAAAAATCAATCAGATAACACATGAAAAAAAATTCAATCATGACTAAAAGTCAGTAGATATCATAGGTTTAAATTGCCTATTTGCACCAACAATTGAAGATCTAAGAAATCTTCAAAATCAGAACAGAATCATAAAGCTAATAAAAAAAGAAAATAAAAAAACAAATATTGAAGACATGTAAAAGAATCAAGGAGAACTTCTAGTAATTGGAAATACAGTATTGCTATATAATTTATATGCAAAATGGTATACATAAGATTATCTAGGCTAAGACATCTTTACTGCAGAACAGTATAATCAAAATTTCTAGAGTTCCCTGGTTTATAGGATTAAAACAAGTAATAAATATGTGTGGAATAGTTTGTTGGCAAGTTAAATTTACTGAGAAATGAGTAGTGCATGACTCCTGTAAAAAGGCTGTGTTTATACATTCTAAGAAATTTTGGCATGAGAATATATGGTGGCCCAGTGTTACTACCTTACATTCTGATTTCTCATGAGAAATGGTAGAATCAATTTTCTATGTAAAACCTAAAAGTTTTAAAACACTGATAATGGTACCAAATCCTTTTTAAACAATATGTGGGCCTAAAGAAATGTAACAATGGCTACCACATTACACTTCTTTATATAAAGTATTGGTTAAAGAGAAAGTATCCTTGAAGAAATGAGAGAGGATGATCAGAAGTTCAAGTTCACAGAGTCTGAGAGTAGAATCTTTCAGGTAGGAGTAAGTAACAAACAGTGCTCCATGTGGTAGGAAGAGAAGAGGATAGACAACAAACTTATACCACTAGATTTGAAATGTGTACTTCAGCGATTTTTAGAGAAAACTTTCAGTGGATCGTTAATAACTAAAACCATATGTCTGTGAACTGAGAGACATTATTAATCAGGAAAGAAACATTGGGGTGTATTATCTAATTTTGGCTCAGAAAAGGGAGTATTGACTCAAGGTTAGAAGAAAATTGTTAATATTGTTTACAGTTTTCTTTAGGAAGGAAGAGACTTAAATATGCTTTTATTATAAGGGCCAAAATTCAATGGGGATGGAGAGAGAAACTAGGTAATTTATGGGATAGATTAAAACCAAAGCATTGGCTTTTAGATGGGTGGAGTCCTTTGTCCTCTGAGACTAGAAAACACAATGGGTGCTCTTAAAGACACCTGTAGAAACTGGAAGGGATACCTGAGGAATTCCACTTAAGCCCCAATTACCTTTATATTATTATTATTATTATTATTATTATTATTATTATTATTATTATTATTTTGATGAACTAGGAGAGAAAACCAATAATTGATGCGTGGCTAGGGGTTGGCTTTGAAGTAAGTAGTGTAGCCTAGATATAGTTGTGTCAGTAAGCAAAAGCTCCAGAGGCCAAACAACAATTGGATAACATGATTACAGAGGTAGATAATTTTTGTATGTGAAAGCTGAGGTAATTAAGATGAAAAAACAATTGCAAGGTTTTAAAAATAAAAATCAAACCATGGAGAATAGAAAATAAAAAATAACAAAAATTACACATGACACTACTTACTAATCACTAAATAAGTAATAAGTAAATAAACAAATGAGTCCTTAAATATCCTTAGTCTTTTACCTCAAAAGATAACAATAAAATAATGTCTTGAATCTTATTTCCCTAAAAGAAATTTTGACTATATAATCAACACAGAAATAGTATTGAAAATGATGCATGGAGGATTGCAATGTATATAGTCTCTGGTCTTTCCAAGACATTCCACAGAAACATATAGACATCTGCACTTTATTTAAAGCTTAGGTGTGATACATTATATGGATACATCATAATTGTGCCCTAATTTCTTTGTTGGTAGTCATTTAAATTGTTTGCATTATTTTTGGTACTCAAAGTTTACTGATGTGGATGTTATTTAAAGATACATGTTTCCAGTATTTTGTGTTAAATATTTGTCGACAATTCAAATGTATTATATCAACAATAATTTATAATCTCTTCTGGGGTTTCCTCACAAAGATGTGAAATACAAAAGATTAAATTGTTTTGTCACTAGTAGGGAAGAAAAGAATAGTAAGTTGTTTTAGTTTGTTTCTTTTATAATGAGTACAGAAAATGGTGATGAACAAGACACTGTCTTTGATCAGTCTGATATTTCAGCCTATTTCAAGGCACAGATAATTAAATAAGAAATTGCATTAAAGTAGGTTAATTCTGAGGATATAGGAAGTCTAGGATGTTTTGAAAATAAAAAGAAAAGACATAACTAAATCATGGTGATACAAAAAAAATTACCAAAAGAATGGATGACTAATCTGAGAACCAGATGATTAATGTCATTCACTAAAATGTTTAAACTTTTTTTCCAGTTAGAGAACAAAGAGCCAAGAAAGTTCAGTTGGTAAGAGAAAACATGCTTCATTATGGTGAGACTTGAATATTACTTGCAAATTTCAAGGCCTTTATTAGTGTGTGATTAATTTATCATTTTTCTACAAATTTTTACTGAATGCCAATTATCTGTTAGGCAGTGTTAGACAATGTGGCACATAAGACAGTCATGGTACTTTTCAAAGAATTTAGAGCATTATGGAGGAAGAAAACTAAAAAAAGTGATAATAACCAGGGATTTCAGTTTCATAATTTCATTAACTTCGCCACTGCAATGACCATATCATCCACTCTATCCACACAAACTCATGACCAAACTTAGATCCCCATTTCTCCTTGTCAGAAACCATAATTTTCCAGTTCTTTGACACTCACTCTTTTTTTTTTTTCATTCTATCATGACACTAGCATTCTCTTAGATCCATAGAAACGTTCATTGTTTTGATTCTTGTCCTCTCCCAGTTGTTCTGCTTGGTCTTGGCCTCTCCTATTCTTTATCTTAGACTGCATGGATTATTATTTCAATCACCGTCTCATTAGTGCTCTCTATAGGCAGGAGTGTGTATCCTTAGGCCTAATTACCTAGAAAATACTGATTCCTAATTCATCCTAATTTCTGTCTTTTCTAGGCAAGATGTTGAGTGCTATAAGAAGAGTTCACACAACCCCGAAGACTTTTGTCAGAACAATCTTCATTTTTTTTTTCATGAATTTCAATTTAGCTAGTCTTGTAGTGCAACACACTATCCAGAGTGAGATAACACTATTTTTAAATATATTAATGCTCTTTCTGTCTTTTAATTCCTTTGCCATGACTTTCTCTTTAATGTGTCAGAGCCACCTACAAGTACTGTGATAAATGAGTTAAAATGTGAAAGAAAAGAATCAATATTTAGCCTTTTACCTCAAAATTAGGCTCTTGAAGCTCATTTCAGAAAAAAAAATGTGTATAGTTGTGAAAATGAAGTCACAATTTGTAAAAGCAGTGTTTTTGTAAGTGGACATCCACCAAAACCACTTTGCAAATTAAAAAGCATAATTCAGTAAGAGCCTATAATGTTATTGTAGATTATTAGCAGATGAGGAAGAGAGATAAAATAGGCTGCGCAGATACCAGGGAGCAGTTTGAGCACAGCTGGGCTGTGAACATGGTGGCCCCTGTGGCTCTCTGGTGAAGGCACCATGTCCACAGCTTGCTGCAGGTCTCCAGCCTTTCACAGACACCTGTACTTTACAGCTTTCTCAGCTCATCCAGGTACTGTGCCTGAACTCCTGTACCCCTCCAACTACCTCTGCTCATGAAACTTGTAAGCATTAATAATGACTAGGAGGGACTTGAGATGGTCAGAGAGGATGGCAGGCCATGGAAGGGCAAGTCCTCAGGGCTCATCCTGGCTTCAGTTAAATGGAAACAGCTCAAGATTTACCCTCATATTCAGGAAAATTGGGGCATCTAGGCACCATTTCCTCATTACCCTCTGGCTCTGACACATCATGAGCTATGAATACATGTGTAAAGGAACATATCAAAACATGGAAAGTTCTAGTTTCAGATAGTTATATTCAGGCAACAGACAGATGATCAGAAGGCGAATAGGACAAAGACAGAGAGAATGTAGCTAAATAGCATGCTCTTGAAGGAAGAAGCATTTTAAGCAAAGGTGGAGAAGCAGGTGTTCTGAAAATTAACAAGTTCCAAGGGCATGGAAAGTGGAGGCAATTATTGGCAGAGAATAATCATATGTTACACACCTCTCTAGGTACAAGATGGATGGATATTTTTACTAGACCAAGTAGTAGGGAGTAGAGAGAGGTTAATAAAGGAAGAAAAGTGTATGAAAAAACATTGTATTTTATTTATTTACTTATTTATTTTTTGTACTGCTGGGAATTGAATCCTAAGGCATTTTGCCTTCAAGCTACACCCCCAGTCCTATTTTATGCTATTTCATTTTATTTTGAAACAGAGCTTTGGTAAGTTGAGGAGGCTACCTTCGAATCTGATATCCTTTTGTCTCAGCCTCCCAAGTACTAGGATTATAGGCATGCACCACGATGCCTGCTGAAATAGCCTTTTAATAAACATTTTAAATAAATTTATGTTGGACATATAACATACTCAGAGCATGAGATTATGATTCTGGGAAATGGTGACAAGCAAAGCAGATGTGGTCCCTTATGACTTACCATCTATTGAGGAAAACCAATATTATAATTCAATTAATATTTATGCATAATTTAAATTATGAAAACTTCTGTGAAGTAGAGCACAAGATGTCATTTGAAAGAATTGTAAGAAGATTGAGGGAGGATTATCTAGGAGAGGGACCACAGAGTTCTGGCTGATGGAAGGGAAAGGATTTAGCTGGGCACAGAGAGTTTGGTCTTTTTTATATTTCACTAGACCAAGATAAACAAGCAGAAAACAAGCTGAAGAATTTGTATATATACTTATATATGCAAACATATAATTGCATGTGTGTGTGCATATATATCCTCATATATACATGCAGACATGGATTTATGCAGGGGATTGAATATTAGGTGATACGGTAGCTGGCTTAACATTCTATGAGAAGCTGTTGTCTTGGCATCTGTGCTAAGCAGGAAGTCAGCAGGGGACAGAGATATGATGGATGTAGCAACTGGACAAATTGCAACCACAAATGTGAGATAGGACTCATGGTTTTAAACAGGAAACTCTTCATCTCACTGTCTCCAAGCCTCCACCTTAGATGATATTGGTGTCCTACAGAAAAAGTTGGCCTACTTCCACATGGAGCTGAATACACCCAGCCCAGGATTTGGAGAAACTTAAGGCTGAGCAGTTGAAAGCAAAAGCTGCAGGCAGATCTGCTTCCCCATATACCCAAGACAGGCCAGGAGATGTGTGAGAGATGTGTGAGGATGGGCTTTGAAGTGCAACTCAGCTTCATGCCCTATACCAGCTATCCAAATATAACGTGAACATGGATCCTCTTCACATTCCACTTCCAAATCCCATAGGTAACTATGGTATGCAAAGAATTCTGAGATGTACTTCCAGCTTAGCTTGATCAAATCCAAATTTAATAAATTATATATCTATATATATCTATATCTATCTATCTATCTATCTATCTATCTATCTATCTATCTCTCTATCTATCTATCTATATATTTGTGGTACTGGCGATTGAACCCAGGGGTATTATACCTCCAAGCCACACCCCCAGCCATATTTTTGTATTCTTTAATTTAAAACAGGGTCTCACTAAGTTGCAGAGGGCCTCACTAAGTAGTTGAGGCTGGCCACAAACCTGTGATTCTCCTGTCTCATCCTCCACATTAATATATATTTAAAAAAACCTTTCTGAAGGTCTTTAAGAGAGAAGACAATTAAATGGTTTTATTTCTGGGAACTGAGGTAAGAAGATGAGACCTGGCCACATGCCCTGGAGGTTGTAATGAGAGAAGACTCAGGTGTAAGAAAAACAGAGGGACAATATTATAATGTTAGGAATAGATGCCAATGAAAAACAGTTCTGTGATCCAGGACTTTTATTGGGATAGGATATTCAGCCAATATGGTCATGACAAGGCTGTTCTCTAAAGAAAATGATAGAAGAAAGGAATAAAGACATTTATAACCATATCAACTCAATAGAGCATCCATCTGGGGACTACTACAAAGAAATAATAGAGTTGATGCAATCAGATCATGTTTTTGTAAGTGAGCCAAAAAAAAAAAAATCCATTCCTTCTCAAAGCTATCTCCAAACTAACCCCACTTGGCTTCTTTTAGTTTACTTTCAATCACTCTAAACTTCTTCCTGTCCACTTCCCTGAATACTGAACACTTACGTAAATGTCTCTTTACAGCTTCCATCTGGCAGATGTTTCTGTCACTTGAGTTTATGGTTTTATAGGTCTACCTTGCATCCTTCATGGGGCCATAATCTCAAGAGCAGCACTAGGCTTCTTCTCCTTTTATAGCACCTTTCAAATGTTGCTTTTCTCATGTGGGTCACTTAGTAAATGTTGTTGACTGATGTGGTGACAGATTGAAGGATTGCCTGTTTGAGGAAACAGTGGGTCCAACATGAGCAGTCTGACAAGTTCTTGCTTACAAACAATGAAAACAATGTAATAAGAGACAGATCTTATAGATAAAAGTTATCTCAGGAATCGGTATCCAGGAAAGTTTTAGAATTTTGATGTGAAGAACCCCTTAGAACCACATTGGTTTAGTTTGTCTGTTTTGATTGATTATATCAACATATCCTTAGTATCATATTCTGTTCTTAAAAGGTTTTCTCCTTAGCAAAACTTCTGAGAATCCTTCCCCATTTACTCTGACCATATCACTGCTGATAAGTCTTGCTTCTGCTTTACCACTGGGTTTTAAACCTACTTCCTCTTTTCCTACAGCATGTTTCCTCCTTCCCCATCAGAAGTCACTTTCCCATTTTAATCTCATAAGTTGTTATACAGAGATTTCTCTCTGTATCTCTGTTTCTCTCTCTTTAGTTAAAGAGAATATAAATATAGATAGGTAAGTACTGAAGTTTTGCCTTATGTTCTATATTAGAGATAACTTACTGGTATTTTTTTTTTATGCATGCTAAGCAGGGCCACCAGGACTTGATGTCTGTTTCTTAAATAAAAGAATATTGTAAAACAGTCAATCACTGATTATATAAGCTTTATCTCTGTGTACAGAGTATGCAATAGCATAGTGTCTTACACCTTTATTTTCCAGGATACAGTTTACTTTGCTATCCTCATTGTTATTATCCCATATCCTGGAAAACCAACTGTCCTAACTAGTAATAAATTACATAGCCCCAAATGCCTGGGTATGCCTGGGTGGGTGAGAGGCATGCATATTGACTTTAGTCATATTTTGTTCTGTTGTTTAGTTGGTAGATTCCCTTGGGCATATTAACTCACTTCCCAAACTTCATTTATCTCATCTTTAAAATAGACATTATTACTACCAAACTTCTAATGATGTTGCAATGGATACATAAATGATATGAAACACCTAGAATATCACAGAACATGTAGGAATACAAATTTATGAATATGCCTTCCATCTTTGATGCCTCTTCACCCTTTCTATTCAAGACAAATGCGAATGTTTTCTAAGGGCCCAGCTCAAATCTTATTTTCTTCTGGAAGTCATTCTCACTCATGATTTCTCCTTTCTTTCTATTTTTAATTCTTTTCTAATGTACTTATACTGTGTTTCAACCTTTTGAAAAGATTTATTTTTAATGTCAAAAGTTTACTTTTCCCATATGATAAGAATTGGTTTAAGAATTAAATGAGGCAGTGCATATTGATAGAAAATCTTACTATCAATTAATATCATTATTTATTACTACAGCATTATATAAACAAAGAAAACTGCTCTTGACATTTTATATATATATATATACTATATACATATAATATATATCCAATTGTGTATATAATCTACAGGCATGCCAAGAGCACATGAAGTTTTATTGACACTGTTAAAAACTCTGAACAGTCATCATCTTGTTTTGTCTTCCCACTAGTATCTTCCTGTAGCATGCCTTGCTCCTCTGCTCACCTAAACCCACTCATGCTTATATTATTGGCCTCACAGCTGGTTAGAAACAAGACTATATTTTTCATCCGTTTGTGCTTTTGTGCTGCACATATTCTCCACTTGTCCCAACAACATTTAGAGACCATTAAATAGGGATTTCAGGATAGCAGTGAGTTTGTATAGTTCACTCCTTCTTACAGTCATTATCAACCACATGCTGTAGTGATGCTTAACAAACATTTAATGACAGCATGAATCGCCAACATGCATTTTCCAAAATATAGGAAATACAAAGTTGTATTAATTATTGTCACCAAGAAGGGTATGGTTCACTTTGGATGAAGTGAGGTTAGAGCTTCAGGAGATATGTTAATTCAAATCATTCAAAAAGCAAATGCCAAGATGGGATTAATTGTGCAATGATCATTAGGTGGACTGTAAATGAAACAAAGTAGTGAAGCAGCCACACAAGTTTTGGAGAACTATCAGAGGAGAATGTAGGTTCGCTTAACCCAGAATGAAGAAGCAGGAAAGGAAGATTGTGTGGAAGCATCCTAGTTTGCCATGCCCCTCAACAAAGTCACTAGGGGGCTCCTCAAAACAGTTAGACAACAAAGAACTCTGTCCCAGAATGGAGCCTGACTTAGTATCTCTATCATATTTACCCACAGGGAGCAACCTGAAAGATGCATGACCTTAAAAAAGCAGATGGGGCAGTAGATTTCCACAGGCAGCCTTTTTGTCTCATCTTCAAAGTCTAGTGTCCTGTATGGTATCAATGGCTTGCATAGGAATGCATACGCAACAAAATAAATAGACTTCATGTTACTATACAGGTGGTCTATGCACATTTGCTTTGTACCTTCTACTGTGCTTATAAGAATTTTTTATGCAACTCTCTTTTCAAACATATGGTTTTATTTTAGTTTTGACTATATAATTTACTCTAACCATAATTTATGAATGCCAGGTGAATCAGCTGATGATTTCAGCATATAAATTTCTCTGAACCTTAGTTCTTCCATGTGCAAAATTAGGGATAAGTCTGGCCAATCTTTAAAATTCCCTTTCATATAATGAAGTAAGGAGACTAACATTTGATGAGCATGCACTATTTCATCTCATTTGGGACCATAAAGTCTCACATCCATTATCTCATTTAACTCTTACAAAAATAATTCAAGTAGTTATTTGCCTGTAGTGTTAACTTTAATTTAGACAGGTGAGAATCAAATAAACTTGCCCAAGGATACATGACTCAAAGCAAATCTGAATGAGTGGCCATGTTTTCTGAGTTAAAAAGAGAAGAGGGGAGGCTTGTGCTCCAGATTAATCCCTTTGATGGAGAATAATCACAGCTTTATCAGCAGTGCTTCTCAGATTCCATACTACAAAAGCACACCCAGGGAGCATTTGAAGAAGGAATATTGGTGGACCCATTTTATTCTCACAATGAGTGTTGGATGAACTTTTAAATCTGCACTTGAGGAAGTATTCAAAGAGCTACTGACATAGATAATCAGGTAGACCATGTCTCAGAAGATCCTGCACAGGAAGGCATTGCTACCAAGTAAAGAAAAAACAGAAGAGAAGCAACACTTCCGGCTGACCAAGAGCATAGCAGATAAAGACGGTGAAGCTGTACAACCCAACTTATTCCATTCTCCATGCATATGTTTTGAACTTTTCTCTCCCCAAATTTCATCTAGATATCTACCTAAAGGAAATAGAAATTGATTCACAATGAAATATTTACATAAGTCTTTATTCTAATTATGATCTGATATATACAACTCATTTTATTTCATAATAATATACATATGTTATTCTAATTTAATTTGACACTATATTTCATATGTAGAAAAATATTGGAATTAAATATTAGTTTATTAAGAATAGTTACTCATGATAGCTACTAAAGATAGTGGCTATTATATATTATTTCCTGTTTTGCAACTTCCTATGATGTCTAAATTCCCAATAATGTATTATATATTGCCTTTGCATTTTTAAAGATCCTTGAAATAATTTCAACACTTAAATTTCATACTTTCTCAGAATGTTTAAAGTGTATAATTCTAAACATTACCTGGTAGAAAGTCTCACTGACACACATATATTCAGACAAAAGAATTATTTCAATCTATGGATATAATCAAACACTTGCATTGATTTCTATAATGTTTTGAAAATAAATTCTCTTTTCTGCTATAACATGCTCCAATATAATGAATATTTAACTATGTATAACGAATACAACTAATTACTGTAGTTTTTCTATAAGGTTATTAAAATACTGGTGTATCTTGGGAGAGTTCTCAATATCCATTTCTACATCAAATACCTTTTTTTCTATCATTGTTTTCCAATGAGCCTGGCCTGTTTTTGAGATTGGGTAAAGAATTTTCTCAGTGGAGAAAAAAATGGCAGATTTCATTATTTTGATGTTTCCTTTTTAATTTGCATTCTTAAAGAAGTGTTACTTCATTCCAATTCATGAGTTTACTCGTTTGCATTAAGTTCAATGTGTCTAGAATTTCATGACAGTGCATTTAAACTATTCAGTCACATCTACCTCTTCTGGGAAATTTTGACATCTTTCTGTAGTGTGCTTGTAAATTTCTTGTGGTTTTCCCTTTCATATTCGGTAGTAGATCATCACGTCTTTGAATATGGTAGCTCTGGCAGTTGTCAAAGCAAAAAGCCATATATGTTTCTAAATATAACCAGTGTTCTTCCAGTGAAGTGAATACTTCTATTTAATGAAGAGTAAATTAATCAAATTATTTTTCTGTATTCCAGAGGAGTAAATTACTACAATTAAATTATTCATGCAGATTAGTTTTAAAGCAGCAACAGCTATAATATTCAGAAATACATTAAAAAACTGTTTGAGAACCTTGAATCTTAGAAATATATGACAGAAGCATGTTCCTGGGAGAAAAACACATGAACCCTAAGTGAGACTAGATTGCTTCTAAATAATGGGGCTTCTGATAATTATTTTCCCATCCTGAGGATTTTTTAACATGAATAATTATGCACTGAAAAAGAAGAGATATGTTTTTGTAACTTCTGATCTTATATTTTCGTAGGTATTTTCCTTTGCTAATATTTATTGAGTAACTGCAATAAATTAGTTTTCTATTAATCTTATATACAATATTAGCTAGATATTGGAGTAGCTAACAGTTAAAACAACTGGAGTATCATATACATTCAAAATCGAAATATTGTACTGCATTTTAGTACCCATGATATCTTTACCCTCTCACTCTGTTTTTGTTTGTTCTCCAGCAAAAAGAGAACTTTCTTTTCTAAATAAGATAGATGGGACCATATACAACATTTGCCTTTATTAAACATATGTATGTGGAAAGTTACCTGATGGAATTATTTCCTTATCTACAGAAGAAGATAAAATTATGTATATATTAATTTAGTTGGGAGACACAAATAAAAATTATGTAAAGTACACATTGAAAATGCATTTGTAGAGCTGGGCTTGTAATCCCAGCATTTGGGAAGCTGAGACTGGAGGATCCGGGTTCATGGCCAGTCTCTGCAACCTAGTGAGGCACTCCACAACTTAGTGAGACCCTGTTTCAAAATAAAGAATAAAAAAAAAAAAATAGGGCTAGGGGTATAGCTCGGAGAATGCCCCTGGGTTCAACCCTTAGTACTGAAAAAAAAAAAAAAAAGAAAGAAAAGAAAATGCATGTGCATAAGGATATTTAGTATATCAGTTTTTGTATTTACAAAGATTAGACACAACCCAAATGTTCATCGGTAGGATTAGTGAAATACATACAATGAAATATCATGAAGTCATAAAGAGAAAAAAATTAATTCTTAATGTACTGATGTGAAATAGTCTCTAATATAGAAAATTATGCAAAATGAAATATTAGAAGAGTATATATAGTATGGTAAAAGGAAACATTTATGAGTGAATTTTGCCTTTAGTTTATTTTTCACATGTAAATTTTATATTATATTAGAAGTTAGTCATTTCTCTAGGATTTTTTAAGTAGCTTTAAAATTTGGAAATGATTATTGCATGACTATACTGAAATAAGATATTGATTTACCATAAATACGGCTTATGTGCTTTCGCAAATATTTTGGTTTAATAGTTGTACATTGTTCTACAAATACATGTCTAGGGACTTTTATAAAATTAGCATTATCATATAATTGCAACATTGGGAATGTATAAAGCATAAATCCACACAAGTACTTATTTAAGGACTACTGAAAATTGTTTAATTGACAAAGTGGATCCATTCTTACCTTTCATGTAAATGCAAGCTGAAGAATCTTCAAAAATATATTCTAAGAAGAATAGCTATTTCAGGGGTACTAGTGAGGAATTGGCAGGCTAATTGTTCAAGCAAAATTAAGGATATACCCTTAAATGATATACATTGATTATATGACTAAACAAACACAAGTGAATTTCTAATTTTCCAGATACCAACCTATGTTATATATAAATTCAATTTTAGGAGATCTCTTCATGACAAGAAAAGGGTGTTAGGATTATAGAAATGCAAAAGGATTTTAGGAATTACTACTAATATGGCAGGGTGAGGAACCTTATTCAAAGAATTTAACATAAATTTATTTGGTAAAACCATACATTCCAAGAATATATTCATTCTCTCATTCTTTTAAAAATTTAAAAACAGCCAGGCATGGTAACTCATGCTTGTAATCCCAGTACTTGGGAGGCTGAGACAGTAGAATCTCAGGTTTATTGCCAGCCTCAGCTACTTAGTGAGGCCCGTGGCACCTTAGTGAGACTCTGTTTCCAAATAAAGAACAAAAAATAGGACTAGGGGTGTAGCTCAGAAGTAAAATGCCCCAGTACTGAAAAAAAATTAAAAATATTATTTATGAAAATTAAAAAATCATATATATTTTGAATTAAACATTCTTTGTCATATTAATTACAAAAGAAAATATTTTCCTAAGGTTTTATTTTTCATATTTTTCTTCATATGGCAGCCTTTTTAAAATTGGTGCATTGTAATCATACATTTTGTTAGGTACAAGCTGGTAAAGGCATACATGCAAACATCTCGCATTTAACCCTTCCCCAATTCCCACCCCACTCCCTTGCCCTCCCTCCTTATCAAGTTCAGTTTAGTGATTGACTTTGATATGTTTGTGAAAGTACATCATGTGCATTAGGGTGTTTCCCTCTCCCCATCACTTTCAGTTAAGTCACCTTCTTTGCTCATCTAAGGTTTCTCCTTCTTCATCTAGAATCCCTCTTATGACCCCCTTTCTCCCTAGTTTCTGCATATTAGGGAGAGCATATGATTTTTTACTTATTGTGACTGACTAATCTCACTTAGCATAATGTTTTCCAGTTCCATCCATTTCCCTACAAATGACATGATTTTGTTCTTCTTTATGGCTGAGTAAAATTCCATTGCGTACATATCCCATAGTTTTGTAATCCATTCATCTGTTGATGAACATCTTGGCTGGTTCCATAGTTTGGCAATTGTGAATTGTGCAGCTATAAACATAGATACACATGCATTGTTCTGATAGTTTGGTTTCCATTCTTTTGGTAGATACCCAGAAGTGGTATTGTTGGATCATAAAAAAAGAAATTGATGAAGACCTTAGAAGATGGAAAGATCTTCCATGCTCTTGAAAAGGCAGAATAAATATCATCAAAATGGTCATCCTCCCAAAAGTGATCTACAGATTCAATGAGATACTCATTAAATTACCAAGGTCACTCCTCACAGACATAGAAAAAATCAGTCCTCATATTCATTTAGAACAACAAAAAGTTCAAAATAGCCAACATAGTTCTTAGCAACAAGAACCACGCAGGCGGCATCACAATACCTGACTTCAAACCCTACTACAAAGCCACAGTAATAAAAACAGCATGGTATTGGCACAAAAACAGACACATAGACCAATGGGGCAGAAAAAAAAAGATTCAAAAACACACCCACACACTTACAGTCAATTGATTTTTGACAAAGGAGCCAAAAATATACACTAGAAAAAAGACAGCCTCTTCAACAAATGGTGTTTGCAAAACTGGTTAACCATATGCAGGAAAATGGAAATAAACCCACTTTCTCACCCTGCATAAAAGTCAACTCAAGGTGGATCAAGGACCTGGAAGTCAGGTCAGAGACCTTGCAGCTACTTGAAGAGGGTATAAGTCAAACACTTCAACACATAGGCACAGGTGAAAACTTTCTCAACAAGACCACAAAGACACAAGCAACTCAAAGGAAGATCATTACATGGGATTGCATTAAATTGAAGAGCTTCTGTGCAGCAAAGGAAACTATCAAGAACCTCAACAGAGAGCCCACAGAGTGGGAGAAAATTTTTGCCAGCTACTCCTCCGATAGAGGACCAATATCTAGAATATACAGAGAACTCAAGAAACTCACAGCTAAGAAAACAAATAACCCAATCAAAAAATGGGCAAAGGATCGAAATAGACACTTCACAAAAGAAGAAATACAAATGGCCAATAAATATATGAGGAAATGTTCAAGATTATTAGGAATCAGAGAGATGCAAATCAAAACTACCTTGAGATTTCACCTAACCCCAATTAGAATAGCAATCATCAAAAACACAAACAACAACAAATGCTGGTGAGGGTGTGGCGAAGTAGGAACCGTTAATACATTGTTGGTGGGATTGTAGATCCTCTATACTTTGGAAAATAGTATAGAGGATCCTCAGGCAAATATGGTAGCCTTTTAGGAAGCTCAGTAAATTGAACTTTTGGAAAACTCAGAACTGATCTGAATATTGTCAAAATCAAGTAGCATTTTTACAAAGTGAAATTATTTTCATCATTCTTATCAGGTAGAAATACTTCTCTTTAAGAATGTACTAGATATAAAGAAATTATTCACAGTATGATTTATTCAACACATAACAAGATTTATTGCTATGCAGGTATGTTCATCAGAAGATGACTTTAAGTATATTGAGTTGCTGAAGCATATTTAAGAAGAAATTCATATCATAAAACTTTATTTCATACTTTTATCTTTATTAAATACATAAGTAAATGTCCATGTAATTTATTTTAAGAAGGGGATTTGTTACCCAGTAAATTAGTTGACTCTTCATATTAATACTATATTTTTGTATGTAAACTTTTGTCATAAATGCACAAAAATTTGAGGTACAGTATTCTTTATTGATTATAAAGTAAGTATTGACCAAGATACCCACACTAAAAGAAATTAAAGAAATCAAATGAAAATCAAGTGATGGCCAATTAACAATTTAATACAGTTTTCTATTTTAATTGATAGTAGTTATGAATGTGCATGTCTCCTGAAATGTGCAAAGTCTAAGGAGAGTCTGTTTTCATACACATATTAAAGTAAGAAATGGCACAAAACAGCAGGGATGTAGAATGAATTACTGTAGAGGTCTAATGCACAACCTAGGACTTTAATTGAAATAATATATTGGATACTGGAAATTTGCTAAGAGGATACATTTAGGTGCTCTTAACACAAACAAGGATTAACTGTGCAAGATGATAACTGTTAACTTGTTTTATTATAATGATTTGTGAATAATGATATATACCTGTGTGTATTAAAGCATCATGCTGGTCAGCTTAAATATATACAATATAAATTTCAGGTATTAATCTGTAATACTTCTTATTTTCACAAACCAAAACATCTTCATTTGATAACTCTGTATAATTATCAGTTGTTTTATTCATTTGGTAGTGAATGAGCTTTAGAGTAAGGTACATACCGTTCAGGAAATCCATTTCTATCAGAAAGTCCAAATGTGTTAACTGAACTTACATATAAAGCTAAAGAGGAAATTTTAAAAATACTTGTAAAGTGGGTATTGGTAATGAGGGAATTAAATGTGTACAAGTATTGAAGATTAAATAAAACTTTTGGAGGCCAAATAATATTTTTGAGACTATTTGAAAAACTAATAATATTTTCTTCACATATTTAAAATATGTTATATAAAGAAATGCATTTAGTTCACTTATGGTTACATCTGTTGAAACCATAGGCTGTTTTATTAGTAATGCAAGTTTAGTTCAATACTAGTTTAAAGACAATGGACATAATACTCTTGACTTTGATTATCTACAATGCAACAGCAGACCGTTGAAATATTGTGCCACAAAGTATAATTCCTATTTAGTCTTATAGAACCCTCACTAGCTCTCTTAATTGAGGTAACTAGGTGATTCTCAAGAGGACCTGTTAATTGTGGAGGATATATAGACAGAAAGGTGTATTTTACAAACTCATCCTTAGGGACAATCCAGGGTATCTTGCAATATACTTGATTGTAATAAAATATATTTCAAATATATTGCAAAATCCAAGGGAATGCTTTAGTAATCATAGCAGAAACATTATTCTAAGAAAAACGAATGCTCAAACATGTTTCATGTGAAGGCACCACAAAATATATCCTTCTAATTTCTCAAATCTCTAGAAATTTAAAATCCCATCTGGTTTCTTAGAGTTGCAAAGAAAAGCTATTAACTTTCACTTCTTTTCAAGACTGCATGTTTGTGTAGGTCACTTTTTAATTTAAACTGCTTACCTAACCTATAAAATGCAGTTAAATTGAGGAATTATTATCAATCATGTTCCAGAAAGGTAACCTTTAATTTTATTTCTATTACTTGTTCAAAATGTAAAACTTTATTCAAATGTCACATTCCCCCCTACCTTCCTTTTCATGAAAAGAAAAGCCATTTTACTAAATAGTATGAAAATCTTCCATAGATGCTCATTAGTCCTGACATTGTACAAAGCTTTGGTAAGTTTCTTTTTTCTGTTTATTCACAACATGTGATCTATGCATGCTCTTTTGCTCCAGTGGAAACCACTGTCATCATAACTTATAATTGAATTCTTAAGCAATTATAAAATATTAGTGGAGATTTTTAATGCCTTAATACTACAGTTTTCTTGAATCATTCACATAAACACATTATGATAGAGATATTTTTACTTTCTGATAATAGACTCTCAAATATCATGCTTTTGAAAAACCTTGATGCCTGATATTTTAAAAATAAATATTGCTACAAAGAAAGCATAATTATATATTTAAATCTATAACCATTTACATTTAATCTAATAAAATGGATCAGAATTTGAAACACTCAAATAATACAAATATTGCTTCCAAGATGGAAAGAAACACAAATAGAATCTTCCAAGATACTTAAAAACAGCAAAAATAATTGCTTATGGTCTAGAATCTCTTAAAATTTTTAAAAATAAACTAGGTAGGGTTGTCTATCTGAACAGAGAACAAAGGACAGAATCTGAGAATGAACCAAAATGAAAGAAGATTTCCAATCAATAATTTTTCTGTTCTAAGTGATTGAAGAAGCAAGACCTTTACAAATAGAAATTATAACTTTCAAATTCACCATCCTTTCTCTTGACCTCTAGTATTACCCTATTATTCCTAAAAATGTCCATTTCCATTTGTGCATACCTGAAATGATTTTTTATGATACAGTAACAATCTCCAAAGTTCTGCCTTTCCAGACTTCCTTTCCCCCTTTTATTAGCACTATGGCAAAAACTGCACAGATGTCAATCAAATACATATTATGCATGGAAATGTTAAGAAAGTCTAGATTGGAGTATGAGCATATAGGATAGGTCCCTGTGACACTTCCTTCATCCAAATACACAAACGCTTAATGGGAAACCTGAAATAACATCAATTATATCTTAGGTTGGTTTTTCAGTTATAAGGGATAAGTTACTACCTTCATGGAATCTATGTATAATCTATATAGGGATTTAATATTTTTCTATATATATCTATTTTGCAAAATTCAATAAGGCATCTGAGATGTCTTTGATATGTGTATCTTTGATTCATATTTATATGAATCAAATAAAACAAATAGCAGTCTATTTCCATGCTAAATCAATTATGGCCAATTTAACTTTGGACCTTCAGTATTTCAAAGATAATCTCTGCTGACCAATGATTCATGGAATATAAATGGCTTACTTCATACTTCCCTAGTCTTGCTACAGTCTTTTTCTGCAATTAGGTTCGGCTATTCTGGGCAATTCCCTGTGACAATTTTATTTGAAAGCTTAGACTGACAGAATATCTCATTTCTGCTCCCACATTTACTTTGGGGTTTAAGATACAGTGATTCCATTCAGACTAAATATTCAGACCTGTCACTTTAAAATATGCTTGTGGTGGCTCCGCACCTCTCCTGCTCTGGAACAGAAGCCTTTCAAAGGTCCATCAGAGTGGAAGCAGTCAAGCAAGTACATTTTAAAGTGACAGGACTATATCCAAGCCCAATGGTCTTAATGAAATCTTTATTCCAAGAACTGAACCTTTTAACTCCACAAGAGCCACTGTGGTCTCCAGCCTCTCTGTTAATCATTTTCAAATCAAGTTTATGGGCAGAAGAAGCATCTCCAGGGTACTCCTGAGATATGGCTAAACTCAGCAGTCAGTGGAAGCAGGCACCTTGAAGCACATTGAAGAACTTTTAAAAATACCTTAGGTTTGCAATTTTGAAGAGCCTCTTTGGGGTTCAGTTTTTATGAGAAAGAAAGACAGAGAGTTAGTTTGCCAGGGTGAGTTTTCAAAGGCCCTTGATATTACTAAACCACAAATACTATTCAATATGGAACCTGGTGGTTATCTGTGCAGTTCTTACATTCTGGCATGATGTAATTCATTTGGCAGACTCTGATGGTGGAACACCATGGTCACTGACAGCACAAGGGTTGGAGGTCAGTATTGTGATTCACTGCCAGAATTGCCTGGGCACTGCCTGCATGATGCTTGGAGCCAGTCCAGGTAGTTAGTCCCTGAAGTTTACATGAACACTATTCACCCACAAATTAACCTCAACAATTTAGAACTCCAGCAATGGAAATGGTTAATCCCAGAGACTTATGCTGCTGTCTGAACTTCAGCCAGTTGCTGACTGTAGTGTTTTCTCTTTGTTGAAAAGGTATCCCATACATGAGTTTACCAGTGTGTAAATGGCCAGGTGCCGTTTTGAGAGACAACTTGGCATCTTTGTAGAAGCTATAAAACTAACTCAAGTGCATAAACACTTGAAGTCACCAGAGTCAGGCACTGTAAAACAGAGAACCTACCATTGTAGTGCACTCTTTTGACTTATTGCCCAACACTCAGCAGTGGTTGGACACCGAACTGTTGTTGATGCTTATGGCTGAAAGGAGGGGAAGGTTGAGTCAATAACACACTGAAAAGGTGCTTAGACACTTTGACCCATCTTTGCTGTTCTGTATAATTTTATATAATATCTTTTTCATTAAAAGTAAGAAGTTGTCTCTTTGTTAGAGAGGTATTCTATAGTGGCGATTAAGCATGTGAACAGGAAAGCCAGACTACCATAAGTTAAATTTTAGCTAGCATACTTTCAAATTTTACCACAATCAAGCTAATTTCTTCATTTTAAAAAAGCTTTGAAGCACTAAGTATAAAGCACTTAGAGTAATACCTACCACATAGTAAGTACCATATAAGTGTTACCTGTTATTGTTCTTGTTAAAGGATAATTTCTTGATTCCCAGAAACCTATAATAGGCAAAATTAAACCTACCTGGCTTGGAGGTAAAGAAATAGGTTGCATAGTAAAGGCTGAATATGCATGGCCAGAGATCATTTAGCCAGAAATTTTGCTCACTAAACCTCAAGTGTTTCATAAATTTACTGTAGTAAAAGCACAGTGTCTGGAACCTACAAGTGATGAATAGCTCTAAACATCAGCTCTACTACTACTGTTAACATTTTCTGCATTGACTAAGTATACGTCACAAATATTGATGAGAAATGGATTTTATTATAATAAAATGACGAGATCATAGAACATTAGTGAGTAGGAGCCCTAGAGTCTATTCATCCCACCCTATAACACAGGAAAGGCACCTCTTTTTTACTTCTGTGCTAGGTGGCTAAAAAGCACATGCAAAAATCCCCCCAAAAGTACCTTTGAATATTTCCAGTGAAGAAATAACAACTCCTTAATGAAGTTACCAATTAAAGTAGAAATATTTAAAAATATTAGCAATTACTTACCTGAAATTACTCACTATTTTTCAGCCCAATTATTTCAGCTTCTGCCCTAATGATTCATTCAGAATTCCCTAATTCTCTTTTACATCATATCTCATTGTCTACTTCATGCCCCATTAAGCTTTTTCTTTTCCCTTCAGGCTTAAAATTCCTACTTTCTTTCACTACTTGATAGGTAACCTTGTTTTGAGTTTCTTCTTCATACTAACTGTCCTCCTCTGAGTTTGTTCCACTTTTGATTATTTTTCTCCTAAAATGTGGTGCACAATAGAAGATAGCACTCTCTATGTAATCCCTTTCTGTATCTGGTAAAGAGGAAATATTTCTCTTCTTGGATATTATATTCCTATCATATAGCCTAAGTTCAAATTAGCATTCTTGGGAGCTGAATAACAATCTTGACTACTTGACAAGCTTATAGTCAAGATGCTCCTAAAGATCTTTCTTAAAAATTGCTTTTATTATTACCTATCTTACACTTTTGTAGGTATGTCTTAGAAGCTAAAAATCTGGCTGTGCATTTATCCTTAATAATTTCCAACCCATTAAATTCAGTCTTTTTTCCATTCTGATGACATTTTTTTCAGATACTTATTTGTTAACTCCTCCCTAGTTTTTTACCATCCACATATTGTGACAAATTTTCTTCCAGTAATGTCTTTGAAATACCTGGAGTGTTGTAGGTGACAGAGTTAGTGGTTAATGCCATTCATTTAAATAGTAAATTTTTTTAAGTGTGATCATTCACCAATTGCAAATTCCCCAAGTGTAACCCAGATCTGTTATACTCAAAGATTTCATGGGAAATCTAGCTAAATGCTTATGACAGTAGCACTCCTTTAATCTATTCACAGTAACCCTATTAAAACAAAAAGTAAAAACAATAACAACCATATGTTGGCAGTACCTGTATCATAAGCCTCCATCTAGAAAGCTGGAGAAATGTCTTACGAGATGGTTCAGTGCATCCCACCTGTCATCCTAGTCATCTCACTTTCCTGGCCTCAAGGAAAAATAAAGGCATTCACTTTATGAACTCAGGGGAACTTAAGTAGAGACTCCCTGTGAATTTTCACAAAATGACAAATTCCCCCACCCATAGAATTACATTTTTATTCTGACCTACAAGGAGGGACACTGAAACCTAGTCTGTATTCTGGTAAGATGACAGACATTACTATCCTCATTTTGGTGTGTTCTTCCAAATTTCTGAGAATGAGATTAGACATCTCTTCCTTAGAAAAGGTGCATTTTTAAATCATTCATTAGAAAGTCAATTTAAATATTTTTTAAAATATTTTTTAATTTTTATTTGGAGATATTCATTCATTTGGCAAGCATATAGGGAATACTATTATACATGTACTTACATATATATATATATACATATATATATAGTACCATTTTATGTATATATGGAATGAATATGTGTATATATATTATTTTGTGAAATATGTTTACATTCACATATTTGTGAAATATATGTGTATATATATTCTGTTTTTTGTGAAAAAAATATATATTCTGTTTTTGTGAAAAGGGGGTCTTACTATGTTGCTCAGGATGATCCCTCATTTCTGAGCTCCAGGGACCCTACTGCCTCAGCCTCCTGAGTAGCTAGGACTATAGGCATTCACCAACACACTTAGCTAGCACATATACAGGGTAAATATTTAGAAAATAATGTGTTAACAAGCTTATAATCTAATTAGGAAGACAAACATATTAACCTAGAAGCATAAGTTAATGTTGTAGATACTATGCAATAGGCCATGAATAAGGACTAATCAAGTATGGAAGAACTTAAAGTACCTACATAGAATACCAGGGTAAGCCATATGGAAGAGACATTTGATTACAACATTGAAATCTGAATGTTCAGAACATAGTTAACAGAGATCCATATAAAATCTAAATCAGATCATGTCACTAAAGTACTTAAGCTTTCCCAATGACTATAATAATAAAGTTAAAGAATAAATATCCAAGGATGATATCCCATAATAAAATTAAATAATAATAATAATCTCATAAAATAAAAACATTCCAGAATAAAATAAAAGGCCTGAAAATGATTTAATAGGTGCTATATAATCTGCAGTTCCTAATTTTCCTAACAATCTAACCATGTATCTTTGGACCACTCTACCCAAGAGATACTGGCTACCATTCTGTTTTTTATGCACTCCAAGTATCCTTCGTCCTCAGAGTCTATGCATTTGCTTTTCCTCTGTATGAAACATTCTTCCTACAGATGACTCATTTCCTTTTTTTCTGCCAGGTCTTTGCTCAGTTGTCATCTCATCCAAAAGATCATCCCTGACCACATCATATACCACTCAACGATCCACATTGGGACTCTACATCACTTTCATCCTACATTAATTCTCCTCAGATCACTTACCACCAGAGGTTATTCTATATTTACTTATTTGTGATTTATCTATTTTTTGCCCAGTAGAATATAAGCTCTATGAGGGCATATTTGTTTTCTGTTTTGTACTGTACTATATTCCTGGGTTTTTCACAGAACTAAACTGTAGAGTGCAGAATTAAAGAAGGCAGAGTTGTGTTGGCACCATTTTATGGAGAATTGGTATAGTATGTTGGGAAAAAATGGATGTTATCTTGCAGGCAGAGAGAAACTTTGAAAGGCATGGTTTTCATTTCATCAAAGTCTTCATGACTTTTTTCATATTGAAAGATATGATATTCTTGGTTTTCCTTGGGATAGCAGGATAAATGGAATGTAGATGGAAATGAGTTGGATTGGCTCAACCTCACTGGCCTCAGGAAGCCCTCCAACACCAGAGAGTAGATAAAACCAGCTTTCCTGCTCCCTTCCTAGGATCTGCCCTATTCATTCTGGGATGCCAGTGTTTATTCTGATTGGTTGAGTGAAGATTCTAGTGGTTCAGATGTCTGATCTGAATGATTACTGCCTTCATTATGCTCTTTGGGAAATATTTTAAAAATTGAATAAGTTTTCCTAATGTTAAATAGACTAACAGCATTCTGTACTATAAATATCATTTCCAATCTGTCCCAGGCCACAGTATCTTATCACCATTAGTTTTGTTACAGTTTTAATTCTTGTGTTACATCTCACCCAAAGGTTGCACAGCTCTCTTGTGGCATCATTTGTGCATCCAAGAGACATTGGAAAGACATGGTTACAGCTAGAAATTCTAAAATTTCACAAATCATCTATTTGTGTTAAGAACTGTTTCGTCCACTCACCTGTTCTTCCTCCCTCCCTCCTTCTCTCCACCCTCCATTTCCTCTTCTCTTTTCTTCCTTCACTTTCCTTTCTTTTCCGACACTCCAACTAATAAGATGCTTAATCCTCTAAATGCCCCCCATGAACTTTGTCTTCATTTTTCAGATAAAAAAACAGAAGCCACTAGGTTGAGTAAACTGGCCAAGAACACAAATTTAATGACTGTCAGAGCTGGAATTCTAATAGATAGTTTTCTTTTAAAATGAAATTATTGAGTGGCTATCATTGTAGAGATGAAAATCCTTTTTTTCTTTTGGCATTAACTCCTTAGCATGAAATCATTTTGTTTTTCTTTCTAAGATAATAGCAGCCTTGAAAATTGTAAGAGCAGAAATTGAAAAGAAGAAAGGCCAGAGGTTTCATAGACCAAAAGCTCACCATTTTCCCAGGGTCAAAACACTAAACGCTGGTGCATGGAGAGTTAATTGATAAAGGATCATTATCTGGTAGTTTTCATCTTTGTTAAACAAGTTGATAATATTATAGAAGTTTTCTTACTAAGGAAATAAAATCAGGGTTTATCATACAAAAAAAAAACAAAAACCTTGATGTTTTGGAATCAGTTTATCACTCTTGAAGTATTTATATCTCTGTAAAGGTTCTTCTCTTCAAATGGGAATTTCTTATAATTATGTTCTAAGGATTAATTTATTATTAGCTTTCTAAATTCCTTTTGTAAACAGTTAAGTAAGCTTATAGATAAAGAGTATTAGCCCACAGATATTAAGTAATCCATATGCTAGGTGTTTTCTATTTGTTATTTCATTCAACCTTCAAAACAATCTTCTGATATAAATACAATGATATGATTATTATAGTTTTACAGATAAGTAAACTGAGGCTTATTAGAGGAAAATAATTTCCCCCTTTTCACCAAGCTAGAAAATAAAGGAATAGGAACCTGTCCCATAAACCTAGTATACTTTCCTCATGACAGTACTACATTGACAAAGTCTGCTTAAATTTAAAAACTTAAATCACAGTGTACGTGGTGGTGCATGCCTGTAATCTCAGTACTCAGGAGGCTGAAACAGAAGAATTGCAAGTTTATGGCCAGACTCAACAGTTTAGCAGAAAACCTTAGCAACTTAGCAATGCAATGCAATGCTCTGTTTCAAAATAAAAACTAATATGGGCTAAGGATATATCTCAGAGGTAAAATGCCCCTGGGATCAATCCCTACTACAAAAAAAAAAAAAAAAAAAAAAAAAAAATCAAATCATTTGAAAAACTTAATCCTTTTACTTGTTTAAAATGTTTTTTATTTTTACTTCATATAACTTAAAAAAATTGTTCCTACATTTCAGTATAATTTGCATCCTTGAATATAGTACTTTTTCGAAGTGTTAACCAAATCTCTGAAATTCAAAGAATAACTTTTAGCAAGCTTTATCTTGATGTCTATCTTTGATGGTTTACTTTATTTTTTTATTTAGGAAGTACTAGAAAAAAGAGAAATGGAACCATAAAAAATTTAGCAAGGGTAGCATAATAGGATAAATATGATTGACAACAATAAATTGTATGTTTCAAAGGAGCTAGAGGAGAGGATTTTGAATGTTCCCAAGTAAAAAAAAAAAATAGAAAGATAAATGTTTGATGTGATAAATATGTCAATTACCCTGATCTGATTATTATAAATCATATACATGTATTGAAATGTCACATTGTACTCCACATATATGTATAATTACTTTTTTTTTTTTGCAGTACTGGGGATTGAACTCAGGGGCATTCTACCTTCGACCTATACCCCCAGCCCTATTTTTTATTCTTTATTTTGAAACTGGGTCTCACTAAGTTGCGGAGTGCCTCACTAGGTAGCTGAAGCTGGCCTTGAACCTGGATCCTTGGTCTCAGCCTCCCGAATGCTGGGATTACAAGCGTGCACCACCACGCCCGGCTTATATGTATAATTACTATGTGTCAGCAATTTTAATAAACCAAAAAACAAAAGACAAAAATGAAAAAAAAGATGGAATCACTGAAGAAATATTTTACCCATTTCACAGGGGGAAGATCACTGTTTAACGGTATACAGAGATTTACATTTTAAAGTACAGTTGTTTTAATATTCAGCAATTAATTAACATGAGAACTATTATAAATGTTAGAATAATTTAGTATTAGAAAAGTTTATATTGAATTATACTATTAACATATGACAAATTTTTTGGAAATAAGTTAAAATCAATGTGGAGTTCCTTCTTCTTCCTACCCACCCATCCCCCAAGGATACCCTACAATAAAAGTCAATGAAAACATTATTCTTATCCATCTTCCATTCAGAAAATTTTGAGTATAAGATTTATCATGGCTTTATTTTCTCATATTTTTATGTTACAAATCATTTTGAAAACCATGCTTTTTAACTAATATAATTTAAAAAAGTAAAACTCACCCTAAATGTAGTGAATCCAGTGATATAACCTCTGTTATGTCTCACTTTCCAAATATTCACTTTTCTTTTTTTTTTTTTGCGGTACTAGGGATTGAACTCAGGGGCATTCTACCTCCGAGCTACACCCCCAGCCCTATTTTTTTTTACTTTATTTTGAAACCGGGTCTCACTAAGTTGTGGAGTGCCTCACTAGATAGCTGAGGCTGGCCTCGAACCCGGATCCTCAGGTCTCAGCGTCCCGAATGCTGGGATTACAAGCGTGCGCCACCACGCCCGGCTCACTTTTCTATTCATGTCACCGAACTCATTCTGGCAAAGCACCCACCATAGCCAATCAAAGACTCATTCAGAACAAGATATCATATGTGAACAAGATGAGATGGATTGAATGATTGAAGTATCATAGTACCTAAATGCACAGAAAAGATACATGAAAAAGAAAAATATTTGTGGTCATGTGAGAAGGTTTGATCTAAGTTTCAAATGGCATTACAAATTTCATTTGGCCTTTTATACCCCCAAATTAGACTTACATGATTCCCTAGAATTTCTTTTCACTGTCTATACTTCTTTACAACACTTACTTCAAATACTATATAGTATAAGAAAATAATAATAGCAATGCAATTATAAACATAAGTGACTTCTATAGCTTAAAATCATACTAGGCCGACCACTAATGAAAATATACAAAAGGCACCCATTGGTATAAAAGAGCTTATATTTGCCTCCTAAGATCTTTATGGATTCTCTGGAGAGTGAATGTTTCAAGTTCACTCTCCTTTTGCTGGCCATTTTCATAAGGAACTCTTTTGCCCATGTATACCTAGACCTGATTTGGCTTCTCTTGGCTCAGTTGCATATGGTCACATCCTGTAGCAGGACCTGCTTTCTGCATGTCTTTCTTCTCCTTCTCTTGCTTATAAAGTTTTCAGGCATGGCATTTCTTGCAAGTCATCCTGGGTCCTCACTGCCTTTATGAGTTACCCTTCGCCACTATAAAGCTATGTTTTCGCTTCACTCCACAAACCTGTTTCCTAATATCATTAATTTATCTGGTGAAGTACAGAGATACCTTTCTTCATAACGGGCTACCATAGAGCCTTATTAAAGTTTACTGGATTTTCTTTACTTAGATTTTTAAAATCCTTAATATCTCACCATTCACGATATATCATTTTGCTATTTTGGTTTATCTTTCACTTTATAATATCTCTTTGAGAATGTTTTTGGTTTTTGCTATTGTTAATGTTTTAAATAATGTGTGCACAAAAGTATGGCCTTTTTCTCCTCTCCTATTCCTTTTATATATTCACCACTCAAAAATATGGATGCCATTTACTTATCACTTTTTGTATGCGGGGCACCATACTAGGCAGTTATATGTTATTCTAACAATAACACTAAACAGCAGTTATTATTTTCCTTATATTTCAGAGAAACTCAACAACTTGCCTGAATTCACCTAGTGAGTAGCAGGAACAGAATTTGTTCCTAGATTTAAGTGCTCTAAAAAGAAATTGTTTACCATCAGAAACATACACTTACAATCTTTGATCAAACATTACTACGATGTCTGAAAATCTCTGATTTTGAATTTTCCACTGAGTGAGGAATTTCCTTGCCTGGTAAAGCTTTCCTTAATGCGCTTAGGAAAGACATAAGGCCCCAGGGAAACAACATAACTAGCCTTCCCTTGTCTGAAGCCTGGGCCAAAATCTCCAGCCCTGGGCTTAGAGACATGCTATTGATAGTTTTATTTGGCTTAAAATGTCCTATAGACTTGAAAAAAATTAGACTTGCCAGTTTATCTCACTGAGAAAAATCCTACAGAGTATGTACCAGAAAGAATATTCCATATTTTCTTTATTGGCATAGTTAACTTAGTAAGCACACATTAGTCAAATAATATTAAAGGCAAAATACCATCAGAATAACCTCTCAAGTAATAGGTTAATGTAACATAAATTCCAGCTTGAAAGTATTATTCCACAGAGAATTAGTTTTGTGTTTGTTGTCTTTTGATATATTGTTCCAATAACAAGACATGATGTTATTATTTCAGTTCCAAAAACCTCTGGAGAAAGTGCATATAGGTAATTAGTTCCACTTTTGGAGGGGATAAATACAGCACAAATATAAATTTTCTTCCTAATGTTTTGGACTAATATAATGGCTTCAATTTTAAGAAACTTTTCTAATAATATTTTTGATTTTATTTACTTCAGGATTGTTCTTTGCTTATTTGCTTTTTGTTTTGTTTTGTCTCATTGTGTAAAATTTAAATATTTTGAGGGTGGTCAGTTTATGTTGTATCTTCTAAGTTTTATTGAAAATAATGAATATTTGCTAAGAACGTACAGTATTAGTAGCTAGTATTGATATTTGGATGCTTATGTTCAAACAATAGTATTCAAGATTCAGAACTTTAATGTTAAGAAGATGTATGAAAGTTACTTAGTTTAATTAAAGCAAAACTCTAATTTGGCGTACACCAACAGCTAAGTATTCTCATGGATTTTTAGAGAAGTCACACAGCATTTGAAAGTTTGAGTCCTAGATATGTGGGTTGCTAAGCTAAGCTGCTCATGTTTTTCTAACATTGTGATCAACCGTATGTTCAGCATAAGCAATATAAAGTAGCTGAAATCAGAGCAGAACAATTAAAACTACAATTTATCACTTTTCTGAGGAATGGCAAATAAAATTATTATACTATTAAGCCCATACTAATGACTAATTATTAATCATAATATTTCTGGAATATTTTTCAACTATACTCATTTTCAAGATTAAAATTCCACCATTTAAATCTTTTATTGTCTTTTTCATGAAACAAAAAGGAATTTTGCATCCTGCATCTATTACATTGATAAGGACAGTTTATTTTTAACACTTAGAGACACTTAGATATGGTCAAACCAAATTAAATAAGAAAAGGAGAGTATGAGTATATTTCACAGTACACGTTGTCAAAAGACAAATATGCTTGGACCTCTTTTCTGGAAAAGATCCATAGTTGAAACTATACTCCAGGAATTTTTTTGGCGAAATGAATAGCTTGATATGATTGATAGTCTAAAATCATTTTGTTGGTGAAACAAACCTTTGTTTTGAGGGAATAAATAATTACATTAAAATATATTCCACACTATCCAAGAAAATGGTCAGTAAAACTTTCTATGAATATGTAATTAAATTTATCTAATCAATAATGATTCTTTGAAAAACCTTAAAGTTGAAAATTAAGAGAAGCCATACTCCTGAGTATCTGATTGACACCGCTTTTATTTAATATAATAATGCCAACTGAGTTCTATTGAGAAGTTCATAATGGCCTTTATTTACATTTAATTATCACCTCTCTGGATTAATTCCTCATTTTATAAACCTAATACAACCTTAATACTGGAAGATGTGAATCGAATATGATAACAACATGTACCTGGTTGTTTTAATTAATCTGTCTAAACTGAACATGGCACTTCAAATTCATAAAGAGCAAGATTTATGCTACCTTGGACTTATCATCCTGTTAATTGACTGCTGTGTTAGAAAATGATCTTTATATTATTCGCACTTTAATAGTTCAATTAGTTCAAATAGTTCAATTCCAGTTGTTTATAATGAGCATGAAGAGTAAATATATAATCACTATTTTAGGTATTTGTTTAGACTGGAGAGGAATAAATAAAACTATTAAAATTGATTAATTCTGAATGGTGAAAGCATAGATGATTAAGATATATCATTCTGTATTTTCCATAATTTTCTATAATAAATATGAATAACTTCATAAAAATATTATATCCATAAATCATATATATGATGTGTGTGACTATACACACAAAAATATACCATATATATAATTTATTTATTTTTTATTTTTATTTTTTATACTACTGGGGATTGAACAAGTGGCATTCTACCTCTAAGCACTATCTCCAGCCCTATTTTTTTAAGTTTTGAAACAGGGTCTCACTAAGATGTGGAAGGCCTCACTAAGTTTCTGAGACTAGCCATGAACCTGCAATTCTCCTGTCTAAGTCTTCCAAGTACTGGAATTACAGGCATGTGCCACCACATGTGGCTATCTACATGATTTAAGCTATTGTATAAATGTATGTCTTCAAAGACCAAGGAAAACATTCATAATTCATATTTTCTGGTTATTTTCTACTTGATTTCAACATTTATGAAGGTTGGAGGTGAGAAGCAGGTCAGCAGATATGATATAATGTGAACCCTAATGGTTTGGATAAGGAACAGTACAAATGGATGACTCAATGAAGGATGTCTTATAATTCTTCCATTTGGGAAAAAAGCTAGAAACCTCAAATATAGAGTGGAGATAGCTTGCCAAAATATCTTTTGATTTTACAAAAATATTTCCTTCATTATAATATTCTCATTGGATTGAATCAAGATAATACATTTCCTGTCAGATTCTAAGATCAGAATCTGTTTATCCTAATTAAATAAATAAGTGACTACAGGTTGTATCAGAGGCACATTCTACTAATTTGTATCATCAATTAACCATACCCAGATTAAGAAAAGAGGAATGATCTAGCTAAGGATGCAAAGCATTCAAAATATAAAAGTATTCATAAAGAAATATAAAGCAGCAACCAAAAGAATATTATATACATCTTTAAAAATCAGAAATTCTAGAAAACAGAGTTTACAATGTTATAGCTTAGCCAATTCTATAAGTTAGGACTGATGCCAAAGCTCACCAAAATTAATGCCAAAGAGCCTAACATCGTGTAATATAAACAGTTTCTTCTAATAAATTTCTCTCTGCTCCAAGAATTTAAAGACGGATGTTGTAATATACAATAGTGTTGCCCTGTCATATTAGGTAATGGGATTGGTAAATTTCACCTTTATTGCTAGAAAAAGAAGAAGGTTGTGTTTAATTTTCCAAGTTGATTTTTAAATGAACTTTTCCATTTAATGCTGAGTATATTACTTTTAAGGCTTTTATCATCCTGTTTTCTTGATTGCACCAAAGATCTTTTATGACACTCTTTCCTTTAATTTTTTGCTATATTCTACTTCTTTCTTATCACTAAAATAAACTTGCATAGTTTGGGACTGCACACAGAGAGCCAGGGAAAGATTGTTCCCTAGAGAAAGAGGGAGGCAAGCTCTATTTAAATGAACACAAGACTAACTGGAACAAAATTAATAAATCTTCATAAAATGTTCACTAACCAACATTCCGTTTACTCCATTAGATAACAATATTTTTTTTCCAACTTTGTCAAGTATAAATAAAGGTTGAATGTGCCCAGGTGAAGTCAGTGTTCTGAGTCCAATGGAATTTTATGGAGGATGGTAACATTACACCTGGGCCAGGAATCTGGAGACTTGGATTCTAGGTCTGTTTTTCTTTTTGATAAGCTCTGTGATTGGATAAAGCATAATTTCTTGAGCTGTGACTTTTTTTTAAATCTGTAAAGGCATAATTGATCTGTATAATTTTTTTCTTGGTATTAATGATTAAACCCAGAGGAATTCTACCTCTGAGCCCTTTTGATCCCTTTAAATTTACTGAAGATTGTCTTATAGTATAGTGGATGATCCTGGAAAATGACCCAGGTGCTTGAGATGAATATACATCATAGAGATGTACATCTTGTTTAGTTGGTTTATAGTGCTGTTCAAGTTTTATACATCTTTATCTTATGCCCAATTATTCTATCCATCGTTGAAAGTGGGAGTGTGTATTCTTCTACTATTATATTTGAATTGCCTGTATCTTCCCATTTTTGTTCCAAATCAAGTCAGACCCCTTAGGCTACTCCAGATTCTTGGCCAAACATGCCGAGTAAGACTTTTATTGCTCTGAGCTGGAGCAAAGAAGGGGGCTCATCATGGACTTAATACCACAGACTCTCTCTGTTTTCATCAAAATTCCATCAACTTTTCTTACATAAATATTTATTCATTTGCTTAAGACAGTTTCCTGAGATCTGTTTTTGGTTTTGTTTTTAATTTCTACCTGTTATGGTTATTTTTCTGGGAAGAGTTTGCACAGCTTCTATGCCACTATTCTGGAGGGCTTCTTCTCCCTGGGATGTTTTTAATTAGTTCATTCTTGTGGTTTCTTTCATTTGGTACAATTATATGGGGTAGGCGCTTTGTAGTGTACTTTTTGTCTCAACAAACATTTTCTGGCCACATCAGGCAGCAGGATTGCTCCAGTCAGCAGCTCAATGACCTCAAACCCAAAAGAAGCCTTGGAGCTGTGAATATAGATGAGGGTGGGCCTTGGGAACCTGCTTACTCAGGATTTCCTCAGCAGATGGATCTCAGTTTATGTCCTGATTTATATTTTGGGGGAGGAGTAAGGGTAAGAATAGTATATTCTGAGTGTTTCGCTTGCTTTGTGGCTCTAAACAGGCTACATAGAAGAAGAGGGATGGCAAGTCCTCAAGCATGTGCTATCTATCAGTCATCTACATCCACACAATAGTGTGGGCTTAAGAGTCCTTTAGCCACAAAAGCATTTAATGAGATAGATCTTGATACCTTCTATGTCGAGCACTTGTTTCTGTGCTTTTCTGTGATCTTCTCTGTGTCAGTGGCTAGAAACCTATAGATAATATTTCCTGGACTCCAGAAAAAAATGGACTCTGTTTATGTTCTGATGTTCTGTCAACAAGTGGAAGACTGACAGAAAGGAGAAAGAGTAGAGTAACTTCTTATGTCTTTCTAGTTTCAAGTTCATCTTTGGCAGCAGTGAGGCAGGTTTTTTTTTTTTTTTTTTGTCTGTATGGTATTGGGGATTGAACCCAGGAGCATTCTACCTCTGAGCTACGCTACACCCCAGCCTTTTCGTTCTCTTTCTTTCATTCTTTCTTTCTTCCTTCCTTCCTTCCTTCTTTCTTTCTTTTGACTTTTTGTTTTTGGAACAGGATCTCACTAGTTTGCTGAAAGCTTCACCAAGTTGCTGAGGCTGGTCTCAAACCTGGATCTCTGCCTGGGATTCAGGCTTGTACTACCATTCCTGGCAGGATTAGCATTCATAATGGCAGGAAGTAGCAGAGGTCCCTTGAGAAGGTCCTTGCTTCTGGGCTCTCACAGTAGAAGCTGGGAAAATTCTGCTTCCATTATGTTCCTCTGACTCTGGCTTCTGCAGTTACTAACTTTGAGGTAAACTCTTGTTTCTCTAGCTCTTACAACATCCTCCTACTCAATTTTTCGTTATATTTTCTTTGAAATACAGAGGGTGGTTTTTCCTTTATGATTGAATCCTAAATCCTACATAGTTTGTATCTAAATTCTTCCCTCTAGATTAAAAGGATAAGGGGCAAAAATGGAGTCAAGTAGGGGCAAGAGTCAGGCCTGCTATGGTTCATTGACAATAACCGAAATGAAAAGAACATCGCTGGGTATTCATGCAGCCTACTGAAAAATGTAGCTTTTTATTCAGGGTAACATTTGAGAAAAAGATAAATTTATAAAGATTTTAGGAAAACATATACACAGTAACTATTCAATCTGTAAGTAAGCGAAGAGTTTGTAGATAGTACACAAAAAGGAATGATAAAGAAAAAGTAACATGCTTTATCAACATGTAAAACTGTACTCACCAAAATGCATTATGAAAATGAATTAGCAAGCCATAGACTGGGATAAAATATTCACTTTATATATAGTATGTACATATAGCAAATATTCATATATATAAAACAATGGATTTTCATTGAGAATATATAAATAGCTCTTGAAACTCCATAATAAAAAGACAAAACACTATTAGAGAAAATTAAAAGAAAAAGGAAAAAAAAAGACCAAAATAGACCATTTGAAAGGAAGATATTCAACTGGCCCACAAGCATACAAAAGGCCCCAAAATAATTAATCATCAGGAAATGCACAAAAAAACCACAGTTAAATACTACCAAGTATGTACTAGAATGGCTAAAATTAAAGCCACAATACCGAGTGTTGTAAAGGATATGTATAACACCAGAATACTCCTATGTGCTAGTAGAGATCTAAAATGTAAAATTGAGAGCCGGGTGTGGTGGCGCACGCTTGTTGTCCCAGCATTTGGGAGGCTGAGACTGGAGGATCCGGGTTCATGGCCAGCCTCAGTTACCTAGTGAGGCATTCCACAACTTAGTGAGACCCTGTTTTAAAATAAAGAATAAAAAATAGGGCTGGGGGGTATAGCTCGGAGGTAGAATGTCCCTGAGTTCAATCCCCAGTACCGCAAAATAAATAAATAAATAAATAAATAAATAAATAAATAAATAAATAAAATGTAAAATTGAACACATATATCTGTATAACCCAACAATTTTACACCTAATTATTCACTCAAAAGAAATGAAGATATATATTCATTAAAAATCTTTGGCAAGAATATCATATCAACCTTATTCTTTTAAGAGCACCAAACTGGAAACAATTCATATCTCAACACTAGGGGGGAAAAAACGAGTTGTGATACAAATATAGTGGGATGTTATTCAATAATAAAAATTAGTGAATGATTGCTATACGCAACAAGAGTTAATTTTACAGATATTATGCTGCATGAAGCAAATTAGACATGGAAGAGTACTTAGTGGGACTGCATTTATTTAATCTCTAAAATAAGCAATATAGAGTGAAAAAATAGTCAACTGTCTTTCTTTGGAGTTTAGGGAAGATTTATGAAAAAGCATGGAAGAAGGAATTTGGGGTGGATGATGGATTTATTTTAATAGGGGTGTAGGTTACATGGGCATATATGTTTATCTGAAGTCTTAACATTCACTTAGGATTCATGCATATTACTTTATGTAAACTTTCCCACTAAAATAATTTTTAAAAATTGATGAGTATAAAAGAGTTGAGGAGTCTGGAAATGAACTCCTTCAGTTTTGTCTAACTCTTTACTGCAAAGTTGTAAGTTTTATTTATTTTAAATTGGTCATGAGCTAGAAATAAATAAAAAAAATAAAAAAATAAATAAAAAGGTGGTCTCTTTGAAAGCTATGTAATTTTAATAAAAAATGATTATTAGCTACCTTAATCAATTTTCTGTTGCTATAGCCAAATACCTGAAACTGAAAAATTTATAAGAGAAATAGGTTTATTTAGCTTATGGTGCTGGAGGTCCTACAGCATGGCACTGGCATCTACTTGGCTTCTAGTGAAGCCTGGATAAAGCTTTAATTCAGGCCCCATTATCGCCAAACATTTGACTAAAAAGTTCAATGCCTGTTTTTATTAAAACTAAAAATTATTTGAATCAAAAGTTAGCAATCACCAAACAATAGTAGTTGAAAAGAAGCAAGACAGCCTAAGAACAAACCAGGCACATATTTTCTTTGTTGAAATTAAATTAGGCCTAACTTTAGTGCAGGATTTTTAAGCTTCAGAGCATTTCACCAAATAAATGGATAAACTCCTAGCAATGGGTAGGCTGGTTCTATTCCATTCCCCATGTACTCTGTTTTCCCTTTCTCTTCTGTCCCTGGTAATGGATTTCTCTCATCCTCAGCTATTGTTGCTGCTAAGGTTTAGTCTTAAATTTAAGACTCTTAAGTCTGTCTGTGTGATTATTATTCATTCACTCATTTAACAAATACTGATTAATTTCTCATGCTATATAAGATGTCGTGCTAAGGATATAAGCACTGGCTGAATAACATAGGGAAAATCCCTCTCTTCAAAATAAAAAAGTAAATCAAGAAACTTTAAACATCAATTAGACAGTCATTTAAGTTACTATTATTGACAATATGAAAAAATATAGAGTGATACCATAGTATATTGGAAAAGCTAGGAGTTTGAGCACAGAATGGCATTAAAATGAGATCTAAAATGAGCAGGCATGTATAACTATTGCACAAACAAAAATCCTTAAATATAAGATATGTGATGCTTAAAATACTTGAAGAAAACCTATATGATTGGAGCTGAGAGAGGAAGGAAAGAATAGCTCATGATGAGATTATCAAGGAAAGCTGAATCAAGATGATGGAGGGCCTTTCAGGGCATGCTAGATTATCTTTATTTCTTTATAAAAGTTTGTTTTTCTGGTAGGGAATGGTTTACTGATGTTTCTGCAGTGCACTGCCTTTCTGACCCTGGTCAGTTCGTGCTTGCCATTAGCCTTTGGCTTCCTGTTGATGCATGCTCAGTCTGCTCTCGAGGCTGGACTTTTTCCTTGGCCGCATATGCCCTGGGCTGTAACTCAGCTTCCCTAGGCCTCTAAGATCTTTCATTGTAGGCTCTCGAGGCATAGGTTAGTGACACCATTGCATATAACCCTTGATCCCAGGTCAGCACCCTTTGCCCATCTATTCTGTCAACCAGTTGCAGGCTCTCCCAGACAATCAGCAATTTCTAGTTTGACTAAATGTTAGGGGCTACGGTGAAGATTCCACCCTGAGGCTGGCCTTGGCCTTCTCTCAGTCTTCACCCTGTATACTAGCTGTATCAGCTGTATAGTTACATATTATTAGACTTTTAGATGTACTCAGTACTTAATATATTGTATTCTCCTCCTTCCAATACTCCTGCAAGGTGAATATTCTTAGCTTCTATTTCCCAATGTGAAATGCGAGCATTAAGGAGATTTGCTCACTTGCCCAAAGTTATACAATAAGTACCAAGTACAGATATATAAACCCAAGTCTCTCTCATTCAAGAGAAAAATAACAATAACAAGAAATGCTAATTATTTTGCTTCTAGTTATACAGAAAGGAAATCCATAATTCATGACTATGAAAACTGAGCAGAATAAAGATTACCCCAAAAAGCACTATTTCTCAAGACATGAGACCCTTTATTAGGTTTTTTTTTCCTATTTAGATATTTACATTTCTCTCTGTCTATGGATGAATACCCCACCTCCACCCATTTCAAAAGACTCACAGCTCCTCAGAATTCCTTAGCTCTCCCTCTTCTCTCTTCCATTCAGCACTATAAGTTGGTCCTGAACTCACAACAGTTTCTCAAAATAAACTGCTGGTTCTTTAAATCAAAATTTTACCTCTCAGTTGGATAGATTCTGCCTTTTGCTGACACATTTCCCTGGTAGTTTTTCAATTTTCTTTCTTCAAGTGTAGCAAAATTAAGTAAGGTAAAAGAGAAAATTATTTGTAATACTAAGGTAGAAAAATACTTTATCATTATCATTATTATTATTTATTGCCATACTGGGAATTGAACCCGGGGACATTTTATCTCCAAGCTACATCCCCCAGCCCTATTTTTAATTTTTTATTTTGAAACATGGTCTCATTAAGTTGCAGAGGGCCTCACTAAGTAGCTGAAGCTGGCTTTGAACCTACAATCCTTTTGTCTCAGCCTCCCAAGTACTAGGATTACAAGTGTGCATCACCACACCTGGTTTTTTTTTTTTTTTTTTTTTTACTTTGATTCTCTTTTTCCTGACTACTGATGTAGACCCATCACAGAATAAATTAGGAATCAAACTATGGAGAAAGGAGAAAGGCACAAACAGTATCAGTTAAACTAAATCCAAAGAGGTCATTTAGTCTCTCTGATATCTGCACTGGCTCAGGAAAACTGTTGACACTGGAGCTATTGTATGACTTCAGAAGCATTATAGTCATAGCAAATGTTCTTAAACCTGCCTCCTTTAGAAAAATAGGAAATATTTCAGGAAATTTTCCAGTTAAAGACTACTATGAACTTGATCCTATTTTTTTTTTCAGTCCTGGGAATTGAATATAGGGGCACTCTACCACTGAGATAAATCCCTAGCCCATTTTGTTGTTCATTTGAGATACAGTCTCACTAAGTTGTCCAATGTGGCCTTGAACTTGTGATCCTCATGCCTCAGCCTCTGTCTCTAGGATTGTAGATGTATATCAACATGTTCAAATGGACCTCAATTTTTATCTTTTTTAAAATTACCCTTTTAGAAAATTCTAGTTTTTGAACTAATTCCCATTTTTATGCATTGTCAAGTACAGAGAGTTTATAATAAAGCAGAATTCTATAAAACACAGGAACAGAAAGTTACATAAAGTAATATCTCAGAAATGTTTGCCCATCAAAAATATAAGACAGCTGGGATTAGACCTTAGAGAAAAACATGGATTTTAATTTCAGACTGTGAGATAGAGAATGTTGAATGATTTGTGAGGTATATGTTGGTTTTGATGAGCTGCTATAATTTATATTGTGTATCATTTGGGGCTTCTCAGTATTCAAAAATGACTCCGTTTTGAAGCCTTTTGTTTGAATGACATCCTTTCTGGAACATTCATTCTGTAACATTTAATTAATGTGTCCTTTTGGCACTTAAAATATCATCTAAATAGGTTTTCATGTGTGGGGGTGGGTAGTTTAAACCAAAGAGGAACAACAATAAACACTGGACTCATTTTCATGATATTGCCAAGAGACAACTGGAAACAAACATAGGCAGTTATAATAAGGAAAAACTGAATCTCAATTCCCATTCAGGGTGCTGAAAATTCCACCCTTAATATATTTGTAAACACATTGTCATAAAATCAAACTTCTTGATGCTACATCACTTGGAAATTGTGCAGGGGACCTGGATCCAGGAAATGTAATTTCCCTGTTGCTTACCTTGTGAAAAATCCTATTTTTAATACCAACTGTGTATGAACTAGAATGATGGTGACAACTTCATCTCTAATGCAATGAGAGTTGTGTTTATTTTACAGAATTTTGCTTATAGCAAAACATAGCAATACCATAGAGAGGGGCACATACTTCACAGGTCTGCTGCTGAGTATTTTGAGGAGATAATCAATCTTTTGGCTATATGAAGGATGCAGAAATACTGAACAAAATGTAAAATATTTCCACTTTCAGAGATATTTGGGTCAAGAAGAACCTGGTGTGTATGGCTTCTTGTTATACAACTAGGTGTAATTCATTTAAATAAATATATTGAGTACTTTCTTTTGTGAAGTAGCAAGCAATTTAAAAGTTCTTTCTCATTAAGCATAATAATACATGATGTCAAAGTACATTATTCATGATGGAAATGTCAATCAAATTTATAGTAATTTGTCTAGTTAATAGTTCTATCACGCTTTTTAAAGCTAAGGAGTGTCCTATACATTATATGTTTGATCTTCGACCACCAAAGAAGATAATTGACCAAAATATAAGACATAATCCATTTAAACATATTTACTAGTATCCACTGTGAACTGAGACTGTTTCAAACGGGTTCATGGCAATATTTGTCCCTTCATTTTATATATATATATATATATATATATATATATATATATATATATATATATTCACCCTGTCATATATTTGATTTAAAAATTACTTCAAGCTTATATTAGTCACAGGCACTTTGAAAACTACTAATTTAGCAAGACTATTGGTGGTTTTTTTACTCATTCCATTCCTAAAAACTTCCTTTAAGAAACTTTTGCTCATAATGGCAAGTATCTTAAATGTTACTAAAATGAAGTTAGCAAATAATTCTTTACTCTACATTTCGCTAGGACTTCAGTTTTTTATAGATGACAGCTTAGGCATTGGATGCCCATGTTCCCTCTACAAGAAAGTAAATCTTTCTATAGATGTTTATAGTCTCTGGTTCCTCCTGGCTGAACTGGGGCTTTACCTCATTTCTTTTTACTGGCTGAGGGCTATTTCCAAAGTACCCCTACTCAGATACTGCAACTTTTTTGTATCTTTGTTTGTTTGTTTTTCTTTATTGGTATTGGGGATTAAACCCAGGCACATTCTACTTCCAAAGTATTCTCCCAGCCCTTTTTATTGTTATTTTGAAATGGGATCTAGCTAAGTTGCTGAGAGTCTCACTATACTGCTGAGTTTGGCTGTGATCCTGTGATCCTCCTATCTCAACTTCTCAATTACTGAAATTGCAGGTGTGTGCCACCATCCTTGGCTATTAAAGCCTTTTCTGTCTCAGTACACTGCATAGTCTTGGCATTTTCACATGTTTGTCAGAACCTGGCAGTTCAGCAGCTCTCTCCTCACCAGAACTGGTGGTTTTAGTTTCCTTTATCAGGAGTTAAAGCTAGATATCCACTGTCATAACTGACATTCCACCCAATCAGCCTGTCAAATGTTCTGCTCCCTAGTCCCCTAGTCCTCTCTTCACTTCCCAAAAGAAGCTCAACCAAAATCCCTAGAACACAATCAGGAGCTTTCAGAGGCCTTGACATGCAAGATCTCCCCTAGTGCAAGATCAGGTTTTCAGAGTCATGGAGCCTTACCTCAGGCTCCAGTGTTAAATTAACAATAGACTGCTCCTTTGAGGAATGGAGAGAGAGAGAGAGAGAGAGAGAGAGAGAGAGAGAGAGAGAGAGAGAGAGAGAGAGAGAGAGAGAGAGAGAGAGAGAGAGAGAGAGAGAGAGGAAGAGGAGGAGGGGGAAGAGAAAAGAAAAGAAAAAGATAGAGGAAGAGAGGAAGAAAGGGGAAGGAAATAATGAAGAAAAAGAGAGAAATAAAAGAAAGTAAGTAGGACTAAGATTGAAAAATAGGAATTCTTGGCAGACATTCAACCCCTGACCAACCACAAATAGCATTAAAACCAAATCTCTTCTATGCTCAGATTGAGTGGTATAAGAAGGAATTTTAGTTCCAAGTTTCCTTAAAAAACAAATCCTTTGGATAGTTTTAAGTTCTTTGGAGGTGGGTGTAAAAGAATGGGAATATTTGCCATAATGTTTTCAAACCGTTTTCTAATGGAAATGATGCAAGCTCTGTGAACTCAGTGTGCCTGTTTTGTTCATGACTGTATCTCCAACACCTAACACTGCCTGGCACACAACTGTGGCTCAGAAAACCTTCATTGTGTTAATGTGTAAAGAGCAGGTGGAATTCAGTGGATTGCTCTAGGGTTATCCATCTGCTTCCATTCTCTAGAACAGCAACTATTCTCCTGTACTTTCACATGATGGGGCTAAGAGCAAAGAGCTTAGCAGAGACACCACTGCTGGCCAATTCAAGAGCAAATAATTCACCCAAATTGAACCGATCTCCAACCACTCATTCCTCTCTCACCCTGGTCACTGAGACTCCTCTCAGATTAAACTTGGACCAGTAAATCCTTTCCTTGGCAACTGTGGCCTTAGAGAAAGAAAAGAGTCAAGTCAGTCTTCAAGGGATGATTGATTCTAAGGTATAAAATCCAGGAACCGCGCACTGTCTTGCTTCATATTTCAACATGACATGAACAAAGATTCTTGATGGTATTTGCCCCTTAGTCTAACTGTCTTTAAGATTCAAATGTGTTTATGGTCTTCAGTTGTGTGAAGAACTTGAGTACTCACAAAATTAATTCTATATTTCTTAAATTAGCTCAAAGTCTCTTGTTTATTTCCTCTTACTTATATCCAAACAAATTCTAAATTCTCCCTCCCTCTTTTCTCTTTCCATTCTTCCTTTCTCCCTTCCTTCTTCCCTTCCTCCCTCCATCTCTCTCTTCTTTCCTCCTTTTTAAATTATCCATTAGTTTATCTGGTATCTGAACTGCAAATCTTTGAAAAGAGAAGTTTCATTTCAAGATAAATAACCAACAATAAATTGTCAGTTTCCAAAACACTAAGCCTGTTATGGAAATCCAATGTGCAGAATGTGGACTGAGGAGAAGTTTTAATTCTTTGAAAAGATTATATTTCTGTTGATATATGCACAGGGGCTTAATATAGAAGATTAACATTATTAACAGAATTTTCTTCTTAATAAGTTGTTTTCTTCCCATTAGGTCTAAATACTATGTTTCTTGACAGCATGATTGATGTAATTATCACTCTAAGTGCCAATTATGGAAGCAAGAGAGCACTCTGTGCTGAGTCTGAAACTTCCAGGATGCTCCTGGGTCAAAATGTCTGGAAATTTCGAAGTCCAAAACATACTCAGGATTTGTAGCCCTGACCCTCTTTTCTGAACTCTAACCTCGGAGGTCATTTAATCTTAATAAAATATATCTTTGCTGCTTGAGAGTCTCAGTCCTTTAAAATTATATTTTGAAGACCATTGAGAAGAAAAAAAAGAGTAAGTTTACTTAAATGTTTGTGATTTAAAAAATCCTTGTACTAACTAAAGGATCAGTTAGTAAATACTATCATCATAACATCATCAATAATATTTAATGATTGCTAATAAAAGCCAGGAAGATTAGTAAGATCTTTATAGCAAATGAATTATTTGTTTTCCTTGTGAATTATCTGAGGGAGGTACCATCACGGTCCTAATTTTGTAGTTGAGAAACTTTAAGGTAAAGAAGTTAAACAGTATATTTTCACTGATAATGTATTTGTTGTAATTTATTTGGGTCCTAGTGAACTCAGCTGCTAGGTTTCTACACACCCCATGTTCAACTGTAAGACACTGAACTAAATAAATTACATTCTCCAAGTAACCTTTTAGAATCAACAATTCTTTATTCAAGTGATTGGCTTCTTTGGTATAATAAGATGAATTTAGATTCCAAAGTAAGATGAAGAATGGATCTGAAATATTCATGGAGAAAAAGTAAAAACAAAGCAAAACAAAATAAAAAAAACTATGCAACAATAGCAAGTCAAGAAAGATGTTCTTTTGGCCTTCATTTGATAAATAATGATTTCATTAACCCATTGAAGGATGATTATGCCCTTGTGCAGAGAATTCTGGAATCAGAAAGCCTGAATTCTAGGTGTTGGCTACACTGTGTGAACTTGAGCACTAAACATCACATTTCCAATATCAAGTGACTCATCTTTGATAGGAAAGTTGGAATTCATGCCTTACCTATCTTAAGTGGGTTTTTATGGAAGAAAAAGACAATTCATATAAAATGCTTTATAAATTGTGAAGCTTGAAAATGCATTTCAAATATAAGGCACTATTACACTTATGTTATAATTTTTAAAACCTTAAGGAATACAATTGTGAATTAATCCCACCCAAAACCATTGTATAATGGTGTCTTTATTTGCATTGATAGTATTATTTGCTTCAGAAGTTCCCATTGAAATATATCATGTTAGAGTTAAAATATATTTTAATCACAAAGTCTTAAATATATGTTTATATGCAAATTTAAGTTTTAATGTGCTTACTGGTATTCTCTATATATTTTTCTTTTTCTAATTATGATCAATATTATTCAAATCAAGGCCTAAGTTATTTTCATATTAGACAGATAATAATATCACCGGAATGGTGACACATTCTTATAATCCCAGTTTTGGGAGGCTGAGACAAGAGGATCAAGGCCAGCCTCAACAATTTGCAAGACTTGAAGCAACCTAGCAAAACCCTGTTTCAAAACAAATAGTAAAAGGCCTGGATTTATAGCTCAGAGGTGTAATGCCCCTGAGTTCAAAGTTCAATCTCCAGTAAAAAACACACACACACACACACACACACACACACACACACACACACACACACACTATCAACAGGGAACTGGCTTTTATTTTATGCATATGGCACATTGATGGAATCATTAAACTACTTGATCATTAATTGTTTTCTTTTCAATCTCAGCTGTATTAGCAATTAGAAACTTACATAGTAAGATGGTGTTTTTTTTCCTCCAAAACTTATGTAACTATCTTTAAAAATGCTAACATTCATTAATATATCTACAAATCTCTCACTTATAAATTCCTCAAAATATTTTTAAAAACAGGTACAAATAAACCAAAAAATAGCAAAACTGACTTGGTTTCAAAGGTTATGTGAGTACAGTTCTAATGGTATCATTGGCTGAGCAGTGAACACTTTCTCATTTGCCCAGCTCAACCCTCTGAATAGGGCTGGGGAAATTAAATGCTACCATCATATTTGATTAGGACTCTGCAAAGACATGTTTTCTTTGGAAAACAGCATAAAGTACATGGGAATATGCCCATTTTTCAGAAATAGGAAATGAGAAAAACTACTAGAGATGTGAGAGGAAGGGAAGAATGGAAGGTTGAGGCTTATTTCCCACCCATGTTGAGTTAGTTCTGTTCCTACATGGGCAGGTACTGACAGAAGACAAACTTCAGTGGAGAGAGGATGACAGTATAGTGAGTTCATTTAACTCTACCTCGTGTGGTGAGTTTATGGCTGTAGAAACAATCACACCAACTAACTCAAGAAGAGCCTTTGAAAATCTTTTAAGGTCATGAATTTTCTGCTTTGAGTATCCATGCTGCCTCTGCCACCCACTCTCAATTTAGTTATTCTGCCTCTAGCTCTAACTCCTATGTCAGAAGTCTAAAAGGATGTAAGCATCTGACTTAACAAAAGTACACTCTGTTCCCCACAAGTTCATGGATGCCATGGAAACTAAACACAAGCTTTTCAAAAAATATATAAACAATGAATTCACTGTAAGAAACTCCTTTTTATTTTATATTAAACTTAGACAATTTTCTCCAGCTTCTTTCTCAGTAAATTAATTTGGAATTTTTCACTGCGAGAGTTTTCATTTAGGTTTCATAGGAGAAAGGAGTTAACAGTATCTTGTACTAATGTGGTGACTTTGACCAAATTACTTTCCTGGGCCTCAGTTTTGTCAAGGATAAAATTGACATGTTAATAGCATCTATGTAATGAGTTGGTTTGAAAAATAATATGTATAAACTTCTTCGAACAGCATGTGCCAGATTCGAAGTGCTCAATAAATATAGCTATGCTTTCTTTTATCAAACTCAAAACCTCATTGTACGCATGAGATAATTGAACTCCAAAGATGTAGTGGGCCTTATCAAAGGTTCCTAAGTAGCCTCAGAACTCAGGGAATTTCTCAGCTGGTCTTGCCCTACTCCATTTTCCATTGAATCATTAGCAATCAGCTCTGCCTGTGTGTCCCAATGTTCCTTCTAAAATTCTGTAACAGTTTTTATACAACAGTTTTTGATTATACGTTCACATTTTGACCAACATTTCCTTCATTCTAGTTACACATAAGAAAAATGCCTTAGCACAGCACTCTGACACATGCTAGTAGTTCAATATATATTTGTTGAATGAATAAGCAAATTAATGAAAGAATATATGAACTTATACCACCTCCAGATGATATTATAAACATTCTTCCTTTCAGTCTTGTTCTGTGTGATATATTTCATACCAATCTTAAAAAGGATAGTTGGTAATATCATTGTCCCTCCTTTAATAAATGATGCAATTTCTGAGTAAATCTATTTCTCTGAGCCATTATAATAATTATTCCGCGGATTGGAAGTTTATGTTGCCTTTCATGGAAGCTTGCTTTTAGGTGTCAACATAAAATATCCCTGCCTTAAAGGATATAATAAAATAGCATATACTGAGCCAAATATGAATTACCATGGCTTGGACACAGAGATTTGAGTTATCCTGAATAACATGTTCTGCTTTAGAAGAGGTTACCTGAACTTTTATAGCCACAGAATAAGGAAGGTCATAAATCAATGCACTCAAGAAATAGGTTACTGGGGGCTACAGCAAAATGGGGAAATTTTCTCTATTGGTTTCAGATACTATCTCACAGCATTCTTAGCTTTAGGTTTGATGGAGGCTAGAGGTTTGCTAAGCTTAACAAAATATTTCCAGAGATTTACCTAATGGTCACAAGAACGTTTGGTAAGATAAAAAGTTCAAGTAAATGACTATTAAAAAGCCTAAGATGGGAAAGATAATATTGGCTCTCAACCTACACCATTCTCTTTCACTGCAACTGCTATGTTCTATCAGGCAAGGTCAAATAGTCAGAAGGATCTTTACTGTAGCTGCAGCTTCTTCAGAACACTTGAGTTCCACATAGGTATTCAATAAAGAAGTTTGGATAGAAATCAGATTAATTCTGCTGTATACTAGATATATTTGCTACTATTATTACTTCAAGCACCCAACCAAATGGATGCCAAAGGACTGTTCAGGTTAGCATAACTATTCAAACTAACTGTGAAATATATTTGGCCTCGGAACATAAAAATGAATTGCTCATAATTTTTTTTTCTGAAAAACTGAAAAACAAATTAAAGGAGGGCATTGAAAACATAAAGAAAATTAAGAAAGGCATGAGAAAATAATAAGAAGATGAAAATGAGAAAAGTGAATACTTTTTATCTTCACAACTTAATTGATATCTATCTATAGATAGATAATAGATCTAATATTTAAGATAAAAGAACAGTTATTCTGGTAAAGATGAAAGCTTGTTATTTTAGGGTCTCATGTTAATTTTTTAATTGGAGAAAGTGCTATAGAAGAGATAAAGGGGGAGATATTCCAAAGGAAGAAAAAGTAAAGATAACAAGCTAGGATAAAAATAAGGAAATAAATTAGTGAGAAACTATTTCCAACCATTCTTCTCATGCATTGCATGTGTTCATTATTTATACTCAATCCTTTACTGTCTAGATTGTTTCCTTTATTGAATGTGGCTCTACCAGAATGATATATATGGCAGAGAACAACCCATTTTTCCCCTTCTGTGGTATAGAGATATCATCTTTTCCACTACTTTGATGGAAAGACAGAGAGAGAGAGAGAGAGAGAGATTATTGAATAAAAGAAAATTTAAAATGGTATTATACACATGTCAAGAATATCCTATAAATAGAGCATCAGATGATATGAAGATGTACAGCACACATTGTTTATGATCTAATAGTTGGATAGATATAATACAGTAAACAACAGGATAAATAATTCATTAAAGGTTATTAAACAGGCCAGTTTTATAAAACTGGCTTAAACATTTAAACATTGGAAATTATATATTTTTTGAGATAGCCATAGAAAAGGAAATAGGATTTCATCTTTTTTTTCATTCCCTGGCTTTGGAAATATTTTTTATTAAACATTGCTGCTTCGGATAGCTCTACTCTGTGTCCTTTCTTGAAGGAAAATAGACCCATTGTGATAAGTCTCAAAATAAGGAGAGAAAAATTTTAAATCCAGCATTACAGATAAGAACAGTAATCCATTATTAAGGCAAAGAAAAACAGGTTTATTTTAGTTACAAATTCCAAATGATCCCTCAAATGTCATACTAATGACTCAATGCCTACTCACCCATCAGACAAAACACCCCATACTTAGAAGCCTTCAAGGCTACATTAGATCTTCACTTGTCTAAAAGTCACCTGTAATTACTCACTCACCCACCTCACAGGGCACTGGAAGGAATGACTAATGTATCATTGATAACTACTTTAAATGGCACATATTAAAAGACAAAAATCACATCTTGTGTTCCTTTACGGAAAGTCATAGAAAAAGTAGAATAATGAAATAGTCTATGAAGACTTTAGAAAAAAAATATTTCTGAACAGATGAGAAATCATTCTAAAATCATGCTTACCAAGAAAAGCCTGCAGATGCTGTAAAGCTTTAGCCCCCCTGGTATCATAATAAACACTCTCCACATACATTACATTACATCAATGCTGCTGTCTGTACACAACACAATTTTTTGGTGAGAAGTGAGTGTGATAAGATACAGCTCTTAAGACTATTATGCTTTTATCTTAAATAGATGTGTTTTAGTACCTCAGCCTTTCATACAAAATGCCATTGCCTATTTTTAAAGGTGAAACAAATCTTGAAGTTGCAATTTAAATGTGCATTGTTTTCTTGTGGTAAACTCTATGAAAACACATCCCTGATATCCCATTTATTTTTCTGCAGTTAAGGAAACAAATTGTAGCTTAAACTCACAGAGGCTCACATATTTTAAACTGCTCATACTCATTCTTTTAAGCTAGTAAAAATATTTATTTGTATAAATTAAGAAAAATATTCTCTCTAGCTTCTAAGATGAAGATATACTATGAGCTCAGAGTTAATTAAACATGAAGCAAATATATTCTGGATCATAGAGTGATAAGGCTCATATGGAACAAGAATAAGAAATAAAACTAGTCCTAAAGAATCAGTTGTATTTAGGAGGGAAGAAAGTTATATCAAAAAATTCTCAGCTGAATACAGAACTACTTAAAGGGGCTAAATGTTTGATATTTTGCTAAACATTTGATTCAACATTAGTATAACAGTTAATTTTAGATGTTAAATTAACTGGATTAAAGAATATATAAAAAGCTGATAAAGCATCATTTCTGGGTGTGTTTGTGAAAAAGTTTCCAGAGGAGATATGCATTCCAGTCAGTAGACTGAGAGGGGAAAGATCTGCCCTCAATGTGGGTGGGCACTATCCAGTTGGCTGAGAAACCAGATAAAACAAAACGGCAGAGAAAGAGCAAATTCTTTCTCTATCCTAGAGCTAGAACACCCTTTTCCTGCTTTGGGGCATCAAAATTCCAGGCTCTCCAGCTTTTAGTCTCTTGCACTCACACTAACTACACTCCAGCATCTCAGCTCTTCAGCCTCATTGTAAGAATTTCTGAGAATTATATCTTTGGCTTCCCTGGTTCTGGGATATTGGGACTTGGATTGAGCCAGGATACTGGCATCCCATGGCCTCCAGCTTGCAGACAGCCTGTCATGGAACTTCTCAACATTTATAATTGTGTGATCCAGTTCCTCTAGTAAACTTTCTCTTGTCTATCTATTATATGTCTATCGTCTGTCTTTTTATCCTTTATATTCTATTGTTTCTGGATCTCTAGAGAAGCCTAATGTAATTAAACTAAGTAGCTCTATCAAAAATTAATGTAGAATTCTTAGGCATTAAAGTGGTAAAAATCAAATGGATAGGGAAAAGTAGAAGTAGAGTGCTAATAGTTTTTTAAAAAGTATAATAGGCAGAATTCCACTCCCAAATATGCACATGCCCTAATCCCTGAAACCTATGAATATCCTATATTTCATGCCAAAAATGACTTTGCAGGAGTAATTAAAATAAGGAGGTTATTTTAGATTGCAAGGCCCAATTTAAGTTTATAAGCACTTAAAAGCAGAGAATTATTTCGAGCTAGAGACAGAAGACATACATCAGGAAGGGAAATCAGAGAGACTGAAATCATAAGGATTTAAGCTTGCTAATTTGAAGATGGAGGAGGTAACAAGACAAAAGTTCAGGTGATCCTAAGGAGCTGAGAGTGACTCTTGGCTGACAGCCAGCATGCAAACAGGACCAAGGCCTATAACTGCAAGGAACTGATTTCTGCCAACAACTTAAATGAGCTTGGAAGTAGATTTTCCCCCAGACCTCCAAATAAGAGTGAGTTGACATATTGATTTTGGCTTTGTTAGGCCCTAAGTAGAAAAACTAGCCAAGTCCACCTGGACTTCTGACTTGCAGAACTGTGAGATAATAAGTTTGTGTTGTTTTTAGACCACTAAGTTTATGGCAATTTGTCATAGCAGTAATAGACAACTAGTACAAGATAGTAATTGTTATACCTGATTACATATATTTACTTTGCAAAGTAAGCAATATCATCTATGGTACTAGGACTCAGCTTTTATTTGGGATCTAGGCATATTTTTTTTTTACTGAGCACATCTTGAAAAGCTATATGATGGATGCTAATAAGTGCTGAAAAAACAATGTCCAGGTAGTCAAGGCGAGAACCAAGGGAGAGACTAAGAAACACGTGACTAAATCTACCTCTCAGGACAATGAAAGCTACAAATAGAGATTCAAACCAAATGATGTGAGAACCTGAGCCAGAGCTAAATCCCTGGGAAACAGGGAATGTCTGATAGGGATGTTAATAAAGTTATATTCATTGGGAAGAGGGTCTCTAATTGCTTGGGAATCTGGTTTTTGCCATCCTGTTTAGAGACTATCACATATAATAAATTACCTCAAAGAACAGTACATCTGTGTCATTCTGATGCCCAAGGGCTCATCCTGGGCCAAGTGGATACAAGTAAATTCAACCCAAGTGGGTTGCAGAAGGGCGGCTTGGACTATTCTGATACATGCAACTTCAGAGTTTCAGCTGCTAAGAAAGTTCAAATCAAATTTGCAACTTGCTCTGGAAATTGGGAGTTTCAGAATCTTTGACATGATTCAGGAATGTAATTTAAAGTCCCTAGAAGAGTGGCTTCAAATCCTCCTTATTTCTCAGCATCAATTCTAGGTTTTAAAATATAAAGTTGTCCCTCTACTATCCCCAAATTATGAACTCAGAGTTTCCATGGGTGAGGCTTAGACATATGTACTTTGCTGACCTCCTCAAGGGAATTAACTTTTTTTGAATATTTTTGTAAACTTCTGCAAGTATATTTTCGTATGAATATTTTTGTAAACTCCTGCAAGAATATTGGTTACACAGCCAAATTTTTGAGCAAGGCAGCAATGAATTCAAGGTTACATAGTCTGACAAAAAACAAAAAACAAACAAACAAAAACAAAAAACAAAAAACAAACCTGAACTCTGTATATACTGTTTGTCATGCAACAAACAACTCAAGGGGAGGCAGAGTAGTCTTTCTCTTATTTCTGTACTAACGTAATAACCTCACACATTGTTGGCAGAGGTGCTACATGCCACATGGGTAACAGCAAGAGTTCATCATAGAAAGTTATGTTTTCACTTTAACATAAAAAAATTTAATGATTGAATCTCCAAAGTTTAAACTTGGAAACATGTTCTCATAAATTTTGCCTGAATAGAAAAAATGTAAAATGAATACAAATATTACTTAGTATGACTATAGACAAAAAATAAATAAATACTGAATTCATAGAAGAGAAAATCTCCTGAGGAAAAAAATATAGATCCAAACAACTAAATGCAATAATCTTCTGTTTGTTAATCAGCTGACTAAATATACAATAGCTTCCGATTTTGGTTTTTTAATAGTGATTTCCCATAATTCTGCATCCAGAAAAAGAAACAAAGAGTAGTCCGAAGTACAACAGAGGTAGCTATAGACTATTGTTGTTCTAGAAGAATATAGAGCTGAGAAAACCAGGTATGGAATGTATCAAAAAGAAAACCTGGTTTAGTTTATGAGGATAGTCAATAAATTATCTATAAAATTTGAGTGTGAGTTTTTGTGGGGAGAATGAGACAAACTGAGTATTTACTTTTCTTATAAAATATAAATCATCTTCTCCTGGTAATTTTTCTCAAGCAGCTTTGAAAAATTGCTAGTTGTTTAAGATGTGAAGGTGAAATTATCACTCCTTAAAGTGATATGAGATATGATGACCTAAAAAATTTCAGTTAATGAATTCAAGTAATTTCACTCAGTTAAATTGTATTGGCATTATTCATGTGAAAATTATTTTCCAAAAATTAATGAGTACATCATAAACAAATTAAAAACTGGTGTCATAAGGAACTTTCTAGAGAAAGTTGTAGTGAGCCATAAATATTTCCTATATATGCCTAGTAATCATTTATAAAAATGTAAAAACCTTTAATAGAGATTTATTTATTTGGGAAAAATGCTTTTGAAAGAAAAGAAAAAAAAACTGGTGAAATGAGCTATTTTTAGTGACCAATTATAACTAGTGACATTTGAAGTCAATCTCTGATATAGAAATATTTTGGTCCCTTAAAAATAAAGAATTAGGAGCAAGGGTAGGTAATGACGGTACTTTCAAAACATGTTCAATGTTATACAATTTTATATTATAAAAATAAAAATGATTGTGTTCCCATGATATAAACTACAGAATATGAAGATGGATCTCATGCCTGGTAGAGCATGTGTAATAAACACTTCAGTAATAGTACTCAGGGTCATGTTATGAAAAACCTGAGTGGATTATGGTTGAATTGAGGGAGATTAAGAAGAGTAATTCTGTCAAGATTACTTCTTGTTTTTAAGAGTGAATAAGACTGTGAGCCTTTTACTTTATTAGGAAGTTTCAACACCAAATTTTATGTGTCAGTAGTCATGAGTAGACTTGGGAATCTGAGGGCTTTCTTCAGGCTCAAACAATAAAACTACTTTCAAAAAGATAAAATAAGTTAGTGTCACAATAAGATCTTTTGAGAATATATTACTTCCAAACATGTTAAAATTAAAATTGAAACCAATTTTACATTAAAAATCAAAGTACACAAATATAACACAGTGAGAAATATGTCTAATCCTTGAATATTAATATATATTATATAAATAGGTTTTCCCCAAGATTTAGGGTTTCTGATAGTATTTATAATATTTATTTGTTAATGTAGACTGAAGAAGCATATTATTTGTTGAGAATTTCAGAGAACAGGAAGTATTATTTTGGATAGAAATAATAAAAGTCAGTATCCTAAAAGTCTCATTACTTAAGGGTAAAAGTTTCTTTAAGGTTTAATTACTCTGAAAAATAATGAGGAGTCAAAATAATAATTTAGTGCAAAAATTATAATAAAATGCATGTATTTAAAACATTGACATTAGCAGAAAAGGACTAAATCTATGAAGCAAATAAAAATCTAATGCTACATGATTTTAAATAGGGACTAATATTTGGATAATTTCTGTAGACCCAATGTATTCTGTCAGCCTCACAAATTTTTGAATGTTTCTTAAGTTTTAATGTACTCATTTAAAATGTATATCCATTAAGTTATAATAAAGAGTCCATTAAGTTATAATAAACTTAGCTTTTTAATAACATACTACATTTTACCTGGCTTTGTACCATATGCAATGTATGTCCCATAATTATGTACCATAATTAGTGTGTTTCATTAATAACAAAGCAACTATTATTTTCCCATTCTGACACATGAAATTCTGAAGTGTGTTCAGACAATAGATTACAATGCCTCAAGTTAAAGCAGGTACAGACATATGTTAAAATCACAATGTGGTTCAGTTATTTTGTAGGAAGGTAAAAAGCTTAAATGTGCTCTATCCAGTATCAATTGCACATTCATCTAGGAAACTAAGTGTTCTGCCTGAAAAGCTGGCACTCACATTCACAAAAAAGATACAAATTTTGCTTTGCTTTACCACACTTCCTTTGAAAATGTACACTAGAAGAGGTTCGCAATTCCAACCAGTAAGAAGCTACATGTGCTTCAATAAATCAAATACTTGGTGGGAAGCTTAGTTTGAATATGTTAACCTTGAGAAATAACAAGTCATGGAGGCCTTGAAAAATATCTAAAAATAAAAGACAAGAAGCAAATATAATTTTCTCTTTTATTTCAAGCTCTGAAGTCCATATCTATCAAATATTAAAACAGCATTCTTTAAACTGTCCAAATGAAAAAAGGAGACTATCTGTTCCTACTTCATTGCTGTTCCATTATATAACACATCCTCATGCTCCTAATACATCAAGTTAATTTTAATATTATTCCTAAACATATTTCCCTCTAACCTGAATAAAGTAAAAATACTCAAAGAAATTGTTCACCATCTTCCATATTTTTCTATAACTCCTGTAAAATTTACCAGAAAGTCACTATTCCAGTGTCTGGGAAATACTAAGTTGATTTGCATACAATTAAACAGTGATCTACCCTAGTCTAGTGACTAGAATTGAAAGTAGTTAAGGAAAGTACTGCTTATGTTGCATTGCTTTTGTCAAGAACTTGTTATAAAGATCAGACCATGATATTTTCTGAGCACTACTGGGTGGTGAGCAGTTAATGATAGGTCTTTAAAAATCTTGCCTCTGAGCCGGGCGTGGTGGCGCACGCTTGTAATCCCAGCATTCGGGAGGCTGAGACCAGAGGATCCGGGTTCACGGCCAGCCTCAGCTACCTAGTGAGGCACTCCGCAACTTAGTGAGACTCGGTTTCAAAATAAAGAATAAAAAAAAATAGGGCTGGGGGTATAGCTCGGAGGTAGAATGCCCCTGAGTTCAATCCCCAGTACCGCCAAAAAAAAAAAAAAAAAAAAAAAAATCTTGCCTCTGGTACAAGAAATAGGGTATCTGTTTACTGGAAAATTTCTAGGGTACTGAAATTACAGCAAAACTTTTGACTGGATTTTCAGATGTCCAATGACTAATGTTCTTGGAACATAATTGGTCGTAGGTGAAAATAACTTCCTCATCAATGAGGAACTCTTAAGACACTGAAGGAACAGATAGAAACACATGTTGCTCAGAGTCTGAGGAAGCAGGATGATAGCAGAAAACATCTATACCCTCAAACATTAAGTAGGGACTGTCCCTAAATAGAGAAGATCATTAGAACATGGAGCCCTTTGTAAAGCTATCACACCTGTAATTTTTTAAATATAAAAATATCTTTCTCAATAGACAATTGAATGAAGCTGGACATATTGGGGTCTATGTTGTGCACTATAGTTCTTATCAATGCTTTTAGTAGTATTGACATATAGTAGATGCCTAACATTTGTTGATTTATTTATTAGCAAGGAGCTTCTTCCCAAATAAAGTTGGGGCTTAAGCTGATTGGTCAATGACTCAGCTCCCAAATGAAGCAGAGAGCACCTGGGAACAGGAAGGGTTAAAAGAGGCCATCTTTATAGAGAATAGAAATAGAGAAGGTTAGTAGATACAGTGATAACAGTGTGAGTTAATACAAAACTTCAGCCCCAAGAGTGATCAAAAGAAAATGCATAAGGGAACAGACAAGTGGCGCCAGGAGATTACAAGAGACCAATGACTTTTGGGAAAAAGATTCAAATTAAGGATTGAAATTGGGCAAAAGATGTTGGGTCCTCAAGACCCAATTCTGAATAGTCACAAAAGAGCAGATGGGGAACCACAATAAGGAATCCAAAACTCACTTTCCAAGAGCTTCATTGATTACACTCTTTTCAGGGACCCCTCCTCTCTGAGTGATGGGAGGTATTTTTGTCTTCTATCTTTCCTTGGCTTAAAATAAATATTTATACCCTATACCCACCCTCCTATAGTCTTTCAATTAATTCTATAATTTTACAGACAAGAACCCCCCCCCCCAAAAGGATAAATTTTCCATCACTAACTTTGTATCTGACTTCTATCACTCAGAGGACACAGACAAAAGGAACAGAATAGAATATAAGAGTGAAATTGTTGAACCCAAATTATCCTTTTTTCATTACTGCCCTCCTGATGCAGCATATACTTAGCTTTGTTAGTTATGGGGAAGGTAAGTGATTTTGAAACCTTAAAGATTATCTCAAAAAACAGATATTTTTAGGGTTGCCATGGCAGGCAGCACAGCATGCTAGATGAATGAGATTATATTCCTAACCCTCCCTAAAAATGAAAACAAAAAAACTTTTAATGAGAATAGTTTCTGTGCATTTAGTCACAAATTTTCTCTCCCTCCTCATTTTGTCTTAATTGACTACATAGCTAGCCCAAACCAAAAGCAACCTAATTCATTTTTATCACTGATTCCAATAACTAGTTAACAATTATCTATTGAGCATCTCAAAAGTGTCAAGAACTTTGCTAGGCCATAAAATTACATCATGGAACAAAACCAACCTAAACCTTTAAGATTATTAAATTCGGTGGAGAAAATCAGCAAACAAACTTTTATGAGGTGTGTATGTGTGTGTGTGTGTGTGTGTGTGTGTGTGTGTGTGTGAGAGAGAGAGAGAGAGAGAGAGAGAGAGAGAGAGAGAGAGAGAGAGAAGAGAGAGAGAGAGAGAGAGAGAGAGAGATCTGCCAATGTTGAGTACTATAAACAATGGAGTACAGAATAAGGGATTGTTCATGACTGGGCTAAAGGAGATACTTTAAATAAAACAGTCAAGAAATTCTTTCTTAAGGAAGTCATCTTTGAAGAGTACCTGAGATGATGGGAAGGAGCAAATCACTTGAGAATCTGGCAAAGAGCATTACTCATGGTTCACAAGAGTGAGGGTAAAGATTCTGGTGTACAGATGAGTTCAGCCCATTAAAAAATATCAGCAGTGACCCGGTATTTTATGGGAGGTGAAAGAGCAAGTGAAAAAGTATTAGGAATCACTAAATGCAGGGTCTTTACAATGGATGCTGAAGATGTCCCTGTTGTTCTTGATATGATCGGAAGTCTTTGGAGGGTTTGGCATGATGAGTGACACAGGTAGAAACTCAGAGAATGATATCATTATACATACTTTTTTCTCTTTTAAAATGTATCTCTAATTGCTTTGTGGGAAATATACTGTAGGAGTTATGAATGAAATAGGAAGAACAATTAGAAGACTAATACATTATCTAATAATTATGTAATACATCAAACTTATAATTATCCCAGGCAAGAGATAATTATTTGCTTGATCTAGGCTCCCGGCAGTAGAGATGTTGAGAAGATTGAATTTCGATATATTTAGATGATAAAACCCACAAAACTTGCTGATTGAATGGATAAAGGGTATTAATGAAAGTGAGAAATCAAAGACATTGTTTAAGGTTTTTGCCAGAGCAACCAAATGTGCCATGGTGCTATTTGTTTAGATGGGGGAGAGTTAGAAGGATCCAATTGGAGCATGAGAATGAGTAATAATCAGAAATTCAATTTACAAATAATGTGAATGCTTTTTCAGATTTAAAGTTCAGGAATGGTGATAAAGGTTTGAGAGTTGGTATAAAAGTATACCATATATTAAATCATAAAAGACAGAGAAGAAGGCCTCCAGGAGTGTTAGGTAGAAAGGAGGAGAAAGCTTTGGCTTTGGCAATAATTTAAGATAGAAAATGGAGGAGATATACGAAATAATTATTTGGTGCATTTAATGAAGTAGGAGGAAAACTAAAAGAGTTAGCGTCTTAGGAGTCAAGTGACCAAGAATTAACTGGTAGAACAAAAGAGTAGTCATTTATGCCCCTTGTTGCTAAGGGTTTGATCATGATGCAAAAATAAAATTGATCACTGGATTTCTCATAATATGGATTTGCTGGTGGCATTATTAAAAGAAACCTCAGTGGTGTGGCACTGACAAAATCCTGATAAGACATTAATGAAAGAAGAGGTGAGTATACAATAGAGGGGCCTACCTATCACAGAGCTGAATGTCATGTGCAGTTACTCTCAATGGTATGTTTACTGAAAGGAAGATGAAATCTATACCCAATTTTACTCTAGTTAACTTGGCTCTAAGTGGAGCCAAGATAATGGAAGGGGTTGAGTGATAATATAGCAAACAGATTTCATAAACTTCTAATCCTGATCCTAGGGCAAAGAAACTGTCAGGTTTTGCAGTAAGTCAACAATACTGGGAATAGCACCTTGGCCTTCTGGCCTGTAATCATTTGTATATCTTAGAATCATTTGTATATATTAGGCCATAGGCCATTTCAGGATTAATTTTACAATCCAAATTTTTTAAATAAATACTTGCATTATGCTCATTGCTCTGTTTTCTAAATTGAACGGGGGTGGGGGGCGAAAGCATCCTTCTATTGACTTCAGACAACAAAGCATGATAAAATAGCCTCATTTTCTATTCCCAGCCTAATGTATCAGAAGGATGAAGAAATATCAGAAAAACAGCTATCAAAAGACTACAAAAGACCTGCAGATATTCTCACTGGAGATTCATTTTATCCTGACAACTACATTGACTCAACTTGAGAAATATGTTGTGTAATTTAAAATGCTTCTTAAAAAGTTATCAGCTGTTAAATTTCCTGCTGGAACTCATAGTTTGATAATTGTAGGATTATGATGAGGCCAGCCATCATTAATGGTACCAGACTGATCTCCCTAGCTTGTCCGCTGGACTCGGCTAGCCCACCAGTTTTAGATGCTCCGGAGACAAGCACAACTAAAGCCACCCCCTTGCCTTTCAGTCACAGCCCTTTGGCAAGAGAATCAAAAGGAGGCCAACCTTAAGAGTCGCAGCTTCTAATGTCTTCGCTGCCCCTTAATAAGTATGTATTCAGAGCATATCGACAATAGTGCCACCGACATTGTTACTAATATAGAACAAGTCAAAATACAAAGAATTTTAAATGGTTCAAATTCTTTAAAAATGATTTTGGAACCGTTTCTTCTTCTAAACCGGAGTCTCCCGCTGCTCCTATTGGTAGTGAGATCTCTAAAGTGCCAGACAATGGTGACCGTGATAAATGGTCTTCATAGTCAAAGGTGCCCTGAGTGAAAGCAAAAGCATGAAAAGCCGATCTCACTTGTGTGATGCCAGTCTTGGAGACAATAAATGTCTGTGCATGTACTTTTAAAGCCAGATCTTTTAAGTTGATTGTTAAGCAGTTAACTGCAAGGACTTTGAAACCCTCCATTCTTTGTTAGTGTAGAGATGATGTTGAAAACTTTCCATGCCACTATAAACCTAAAGGTTTTTTTTTTTTTTTTCAGTTGAGCTTAAATAATTTAATTATGGCCTTTTAACGTGGAGGAGTTTAACCTTCTAGAAGGCTGAGGAAAATAGATATTTCCAACGATCAGGGAAGGGATTATTCACTATAATTGACATTAATGTATAATTTACATTTTATAATGTCTCTACTTCTTAATAAGTCCTAATAAGTAAAACTCAGAATGAGAATAATTATCCCACAGACCAAAATAAAAATGCTATCCTTTCCTTTGTTTATGATTTTAAGGGTTGTTATGTTTTGCTTTAAATGACTGGCCAGGGTTTCTTTCAAGTTAAATTTAAAAATTACCCAGGCTAATCAGCATAGTTCAGAAAGGTTACTTTGTTGGTGACTCAAATATGTTGTTCTATTATATATTATAAGATGTATATCTATGTGAACTTGTATATTAAAAATAGAAAAAGAAGAGTAAGAAGAAAAGGAGGAAGAAGAAGAAGGAGTTAAGCTAATAATTCTTTCCCCAAATCCCGTGATAGTATAAAATTACATCAAAAGTATTATGGTATAACACCACGACCTATATCAATAAAATGCCAGTTTGACATATTATAAAGAAAAATCAGTTACACTTCAATAAGCCCAACTCTCCAGAAAGAAAAGAAAGTGAGAGGTATGCAGTATGCTTCATCCACAACAAGTCATCAGAGACCGCAGAGCCATATAGTGCTGCAACGCCACAGCAGTCTTTATTTCAAAAGGACTGACTTCCAAAACAAGGAATATAGCTTCCTTAGATGCTACATTTCAATCATGTGCCAAGACAGACAGGCAACTCCGAGGAATAAATTGTGAAATTAGAGTGACAACATGGTCTTCCGTACTGTTTTATTCTCCTATCCCAATCCTGTTTGCACACACATCTGGAATCTAAATTGTATTTCAATATTTCTTATAATTTTTTTTCACTTGAATAATAAGAACAGCCTCCTCAAAGACCCCAATACTGCCAACATTTGATCATTAATAAAACTAAAATGTAGGATCTTTTGGTCTTAGATTTATAGTTCCTGAAGTGTGAGCATAGATGCCACTGCAAATTTACTATTCATCAAAGCCCTGGATGAATAAAGAGGTATAAATAATCAGACAACACTAGATAGATGATAAATCTGCTCTGGCTTTCTTTTTTTCTATGGAAGTTTCACAAGGGAACCCAGAGTGCAGTGGGGCATGTCCCTGACCTTTGGCATTGATGTCATGGGGACATCCATTCATTTCTAGACAAATTTTGAAAAAAAATATTAGAATGCACATGCTATTTCTCTGATCCAAGGTAAAAATTCTTATTTATTTTTAGTCTGTTTGATATGGGGGTGTGGGCTCCATCTTTGCCTTCTATTGGTAGACACTTTAATATCAGACATCTTATATTCTGTCTCCCTCTAACATTGTTGTAACCCCATTTTGCTATTTGTCAGGTATAAAAACGAGTGACATTAGTATTCAGAAAAGAAACGTTACCCACTGGGAGATAAAGGCTATCTTCATGGGAAAGTTAACTTTTAAAATGGGTTTGGATAATGGGTAACATGTCTTGCACAGAGTTGCAAAGAGTATTCTAGGTGAAGAAGTCCATTTGAACAATGGAAATTGAGGTAACTTAGTTGGGTTGAACATTGGGAAGTTGTGAGACAACAAATGAAAAAGTGAATTTGAGACTTTACCATGGCAGAACTTGAAACCACAGGAAGCATTTATTCTAATTTATCACACAGTGGTTAAAAGGTATTGAGGTTTTTAGAAATAGTAATATTATCTAAACTTTGATGTGCAAATATTAATCTATCTGTGGTATATATGAAAACTATAAAGGAGAAAGAGAAGACAAGGCAATATATTTAGGTAAAAGATGTTGAAGCAAAACTATGACTTGAACATGATAAACAAAACAATTCCTACACTTTCCTCTAGTTCTTAAGTTTTTATCTCTGCTTTGCCTATTCATCTTTATCCCTGGAATTCAGCTACTAAAGAATATTTTCATACTTCAAAGTACAATTCAAATCCCAATTTTTCCAAAGTATCACTGAGACTTCCAGGGGGAATTCCCTAATTCCTTCATATTTTGTAACTATAGAAAGTTAAATGACTCCTGGTAAGCAGCCAAAGAATGTATGTAAAATATCTGAATACAATATTGCATAAAAATTTGTATTGTATTAGTTATTTTGCATGAGTTTATTTTATATGATGAGAAAAATAGTCATTTTAAATACTTGCATCTTTGTAAAGAGATTTTTCACAAGTTAGGTAGTGAATATTTAATTAAATTAAACTATTGAATTTTTCTTAGGGTATATAAATCTAATAAATCTATATGTGAGCATGCATATATTATAAAACAGTTGTATTCATCATTATGTATTGTCACATAGAATTGCATTCCGACATTATAATGTTGTATAAATACTTAAAACACTTTATAGAGGTAAATATAAATAAAATAGGGGCTGATTTCCATCAGAAGATCACCAAAGTCACCAGGCTAATTGAAAACCATGGCAACAAAGAAAGCTAAAACTTCAACTCTTTTTTTTGTGTGTGTGTGATACTGGGGATTGAATTGAACCCAGGGGCATTCTAGCTCCGAGCTACACCCCCAGACCTATTTTTTCATTCTTTATTTTGAGACAGGGTCTCACTAAGTTGCGGAGTGCCTCACAAGGTAGCTGAGGCTGGCCGTGAACCTGGATCCTCTGCTCTCAGCCTCCCAAATGCTGGGATTACAAGCGTGCACCATCACGCCCAGCTAAACTTCAACTCTTGATATGAATGTAAGCCAATTATCAAATTAAATACCTTTTGACTTCAAATCTACCCCTGATTCTATGCTTTATGCCGCTGGATCCTGGCAACCTGTCTTTTTTGCTAGAGAGACACACCATGTCTTTCCAATAAGGTCACCATCATTCACGTAAATGCTTTCCAGTGGGTCACAACAGTGTACAGCACACAAAGGGGCAGCCAGAAACTTCTTGGTGACCTTCACTACCACCTCTTTAAATGGGTTCCTAGGGAGTTTTACCTGGGTGTGTGGAGGAGTTGGCTGTGACACCTCAGTGTACTTCTCTGTCATCCAAGAGAACACTGACTCGCATCTCCTTAAAAATGTCTAAATCTCAGCCTAGTGCCCCAGGGAGGGTGGAACCCACTTCCAAGTTTATTTTGTCCTTGTGTCTTCTCTCTTAGCTCTAAAAAGAATACTTCTTAATTCTGCTATGCCTATATTTGTTAAGGTACCTTTTAGCCCTTTTTGGTAGTATAACCTCTTTTACCAATTCAATCTTTTCCCTTTTTTTAGGATGAGGGATTAACTCAATAGTGCACTACCTCTGAACTACACCCCAGTCTTTTTAAAATTTTTATTTAGAAACAGGGTCTCACTAAGTTGCTGAGGCTGACCTGTCTTAGTCTCTCATGTACTGGTTTTATATGCATGTACCACCAAGTCTGATCTTCAATACTTCAATACTTCTTAATATGAAAATTTTTTCCTATTCAAATTATAGGTGTGCTTTTCTTTCTATATAATTAACTGTGACTTGCACAATGTTTAAGGAAGTTTTCTGGAGGGAGACAATAATTATAAGACAAACAAGATGTTTGTATGTCAATACTAAATTAGTTATGCAAGGCACTTCTGAGTTGTTTTTTCCAGCTTTTTTAAAAAATAAATAAATCTCCATGTGCTTAATATATGTCGCCTTTACCCTGAACACAAACAAATGAGTGTTTTTTGCAAAGCCAGCAATCTGTTAGGTTTTCAAGACTTCCTAGCAATGTTTGCTCTTCCCAAAGCAGATGCTCCAAGTTGATTGTGACCAAATCAATCAATCAATTTATATCTCTGGAACAGAATAATGAGTTATGATTAACAGCTAGAATCCAAAAAAGGAATCTCTACAAGATGGGTTTAAGCAAGAGCCCTGAGATAGAAGGAAGCATGGTGAATATACAATGGTAAAACATACCTATTACTTGCTCTCATAGTGGACTTTGTTTTCTTTACGTCTATTATCTTAACTGTGAATTGGTTTAGATAATTTTCTTCCCCACTGTACTCTTAGTTTCATAACTGTAGTGACCATACCATCTTGCTTTCATTAATCCCCAGTATCTGGCATAGGAATGGATATTCAATACATATTTGCTAAACAAATGAATGACTGTCAATAGATTATGGCTATATCAATAATCATAGAAGAAGAATATTCTTACAATACCAAATAGAACAAGTATAGGAAACAACAACTGAGAATTGGCAGAAAGGTTATAAATAAAGTAACTTCATTGAGTCCTGTTTAGTGTTCTGGCTCTTGTTCTAGATCCAGAAATGTATTTCAGTCACCAGGAAACCTAACTGGTTTCCTGTGAAGCATGGTTGTGTGGATGATTTGTGATACTCTTATTTATCGGTATTTTGCAATTTGCAGGGAGATGAGTTTAGCCCTTGGCCTTGTTCCTTGCAATTTATAAAGGCCTATCAAAAGTTAAGCTTGTATTCTGATTTGAAGTACTTCACTTTCTAGTCAATGGGATATTGATGTGTTCATACTATTCACTCAACTTTCCTCAGTGTATACTTTTGACAGTATGGTAATATAAGAATCATACATTTAAGTGGTAGAGGGAAAATATTACACCTTCTGGAAGTGTGACTCCCCATTAGCTCTGTGCTTCTCTATACATATATGTTTCTCTTTTTTGCATATACTATTGATGATTAAAGACCACCTCCTTGGGGCACTATTAACTACTTCTAAGAAAATATATGTGTCAATAATATTCACATCTATGTTGCTTTTGAATTTCTGCACTGAAATTTCAACAATTCTAGTAGTATCAAGCCTAATTTCTATCCCCAAGGATATAGGTATCTAATAATAGTGAGTCCTGGGGACATCATGAAATATACTACCCTATCCTCGGGAAAATTCCATTATAGTTCTTGAAATACGCAGGATACCCAGGGATCCTTTTATGATATACTCTTCTGTATTATATTTTTGCTTAATGGCTTAATTTTGATCAATTGCAGAGCTTTGATCACTTAAAGCTATTGTGACAGATGATAACTCATGTTAATACACTTGTTTTGGAGAGTGATGAAATGATTCTCAAGATTGTGCTTTTGTATTTGGTATAATATCTGGTAGATTAAAGGCAATCCCCAGCTGTTACTCTGTCCCTGGTGACTAAGGAAAATGATGAGTGTAAATATTAGTAATAATATGTATTATCTCAGATGAGAGACAAGTTTAGTGAAATTTTAATACATGCTTTTATGCATTATAAGGAAATGAATGTAATTTACAAATCCACATAAATAACACATTGGAACTTCCACTAGACTGTAATATGCCTTAAGTCAGCCATGATTGAAATTGCATTTGACAGGGAGAAAAACAGTATTTCCCTTTCCAACTGCTCCCTGTGTTGTCATCATGGCATGGTTGGGTAGTAGTGAGTGCCAGCTGAGGACCCTTCCCTCCTCTGTGTCACCATCTGGCTTTAGTTCCACTTCAATCAGCTTCTATTGGCTTTTTGATTTATGCTGGAAACCACAAGAAGGAATAAAGAAACTTTGCCCAGGCATTTGAGATAACCTTTCTCCTCATTTCTGTCCCTTGGAAGCTTGTCACGAGAAATTTTATATTCCTAAGCTTTTGTGAAATTCATTTAAGTTTCACCAACAGCAAAGATATGTCACCCTTCTTGCAAAATCCCACATGCTCTTTTACCAAATTATGAGGTCAGTGTTTTCTCCCCTTTTTCCTATAGTGTGATCAGGATTTTCATTTACACTTGGTCAAATGTTAACTGTCTTCTGTAGGTATATGATATTATTTGCCTTGGCTAATTTCAGTTAGCTATGAGGCCTATTCTTTTTAACCTTGGGTTTATTCTAGTTTGTTTCAAAAAAAAAAAAACTGATACCATTTTATATTTACTTTTGGGATTCCCACAGTAAAACATTGTGTGTTGACATTATTGTGCAAGATGAGCTGAGAACATTTCTATGAAACCCATATAATTTCAGGTTTCTACTCACTCAGCAAAATCAGGAACAATACAAAGCTAGGCTTCAAAATAATTTAGCATAGAGCACAAGTCCTCAGAAGGGATACAATAGAAGGTTATTCACCTCTCTTAAATCACAGCATGATGCTCATCAGCTATTCATTATAAACATATTGCTAACACCACTCTACTTAATGGTCAATTGGTTTTTCCATTAGAAACCCATTTTCAGAGTTTAATATATCAACATTCTACCTTATACTAGATCTGAAATTACACACACAATACTGAAACCTACGTATAAACATAGGAAAAAATGAATTATTTTGAGAAACTTGGTAAATTTGGCTATTTAACAAAATACACATGCTCAGAATCCTTTCAATTATTCAACACATACTTATTGATCATCTTGTATGTGGTGGGAACTTGCAAACCAATTTGTGAAGAAGCTGCTGCCCGGTAGTGAAGGTGAATGTGAATGTGTGATGGAGTCTTAGCACTGATCTGAACCACTAAGGACATCTGAACTAGAGTCTCCAATTTTAAAAATGAACATGTTAAAGCCCACAGAGCACATATGATTCTCCTTGGATGTGGACAAGCTGGATATGGATATGGACCTGGTCCACCAGCATTCTTTGTAAGCACACCATGCAGTCTGTATTGAGAGTATCCAAAGGTCTACATATATGAATACAAAGAGAATCTCAGTAAGTTGAGAGAATCAACCATATAGGATGCCTAAATATCATTGTAGAAGCAAACATTCTCTATTATGACTATAGGGTAGCATCAGTGCATTGCATGAGAAAACAAACAAACAAATTTGGTTGGTAGCAGCAACGTTTATTCAGTCTGTAAGCAAACCAGCAAAGAAAATGTGGCAAAAGAGGACAAAAATCATGTTTTTGCTAGTTTTCCTAAATGTTTTTAGCCTTGTTTCAGAATAAAAAAGTCAGTGATAGACATAATAAATCAGCAGTTGCAAGTACAAGTATACTCTCACTGGTATGTGTATTTCCTAGAGTACGTGGTCATTTCCAAGTGTTCCGTTATCAAAATCCAATTAAATATATCTCATGGAGTTTACCTTTGTTCATATTAAATCAGGCCTGGGGGAGAAATTTTCTTTCTAGATATGGAAGTAGATCTGATGTTCAAAAAACTACACACACACACACACACACACACACACACACACACACACACACACTAACTTCCATGATTCCAGAGCCTTGAAAAAGGAATGAGACAATTCATCTGCTTTTCACCTTAATTCAATGAGGTATTTGATTTTCAACTACTGTCTCAGCACTGTATTAAAACCCTGTTACTAGGGAATAAAAGAAAATTACCTGTAATCCCCTTTCCTCAGAAAGCATGTTATTATAATGGATTTCTCGCGTTAGTCTGACTGAGCGGCTGCCTGGAGAGGACTTGGTGTGCTTTAGAGTATCGGAGTTGCTAACGCACCTCCCTGTAGGTGATGCTTCCACTCCCACTGAAGGAAAGGCATTGCTCTTACCTCTTGGTTCCAAAGAGAAAACAGAAAGCCTATGAATTAAATCAACCTGTCATGGATTTCACGATTTGGTACAGGTTAAGGGGAGACTATTCCTGAGACACAGCTTCAGATGGTTAGCCTAGACTAGAGCTGTTTTCTTCAAAGATATTCCTATATCTAAAACTAGCATTTTATCAGGGCGAGGGAGACCAAAATAGGCCACCCCAAAATATATTTCCTTAGCATATTTCCAGATGGCTATTCAGTGGTGCTGCAAATGCAAGAATTCCTATGGAAAGCTGGCCTTTTGTAAAAAGAAATTTATGCCTAGTAAACAGAAGCTTTTTTTTTTTTTTGTAACATCCCCCTCTTTACCTACAAAGTTCTTTCTGCAGGAAGAAGAGATTGCGGTCTGACACCTGGTCAGACAGAGACTACTACAGGTGGCTTTCTGATGACTGTTACTTGGCAAATTTAGTCTGATTAGTAAGACATTTTTTTTTTCTGTGCATCTGCCTTCTTTCATCCTCTTGTCACTTTACCCTTCCTTCCAGGAGCCCCAGATTTTTTTCTGTGGGGTATATAAGCTTCAGCTATGAGGCCTTCCTTTGGGGCTCTTATGTTATATATGACCCCCATGTTTGTGCACTAACAAATCTGAGTGTGCCTATCCCTGTTAATCTGTCTATTGCCATTCTATTTCATAGATCACAATTATCAAAACTTCAGAAGGAAAAGAGAAAATTTAAAACTTTTCTGCAATGGAAAACTTGGATATAGTAAATATGGTGTTTTTTGAATAATAAAAGAATTCACATCACACTTAAAGCAACTAAATCTTTTTATCATCTACTTATTCCTACTTAATAAAAGAGAAACACATTATAGAAGCTACTTCCTCAGACACCTCTGCTCATATCCATCTCTTCTTTACCCATTGTCTGTGCTCTCTCACATGCTAATTAGTCCTTAAGTAATAATCATTACCACTCTCAACAATTATTTATTGGATGGAATATAGAAGAAATGGGAACAAACACTCTTGTAATACTTAATATCTAGTTGATATGGTGCATGTCACTAGAAATTATTTTACAGAAAACCTAAAAAGTAGATATCATTAAATGGAGGAGATTGAGGATTTAAAAGGTAATTTTCTTAAGTTTTCCCCAGGGGTAGTAAAAAGAATTGCTATTAGTAAAACAATTGATTGAAAGCATTAGCATGAATTAGGTAATAAAGAAGCACAAAGAAGTAAAAGTTCCTGTCTTTTAAGACCTTAAAACATTTTGGGAGAAATATGATATATACAGCAAATGTCATAAGGCAAATATAGAAGGATATACATTATCATCAATAAAGAAAATGAGAGGAAGGTGATAAAGTTATCAGAACTGTTTAGGTACCAAAACACTCATATCTATCATTTACCGAAAGTCTACCAACATTTGTACATTGCTATTGCTCATGTAGCTTTCCCTTTATTCCAATTTTGCAAGGAGGATGTTGAGGCACAACTTGATTCAGTGCATTGTACCCCATCATCACTAATATGTGGTGAATGTACAGAAGTGTACTTATATGCCTCACTCAATATATCATAATTCTATTGTACTTTTCCACCTTCTATAAAATTCTCAAATTCTTCCAAAATGTTCTGTTCACTTGTTTGTGAATGTGTGTGTGTGTGTGTGTGTGTGTGTGTGTGTGTGTGTGTGTGAGTTTATCAATACCTGGCTGTTCCTGGATGACACTGTTTCTATGCAGGCTACTTTGGAGTTTTGTTGTTCTTACTTCAAGCCTCTCAATGTGTAAGTTCAGGTCTTTCTTATAAGCATTCTCATTTTTTCCCAAACATCCTCATTTTTTCCCCCCACAACTTCTCCCACTTACTGTTCCTTCTGTTTTCTTTTTTAAAAAGACAGCATTTTAAGTAGGTTGTAATAGATGTTGGATGTACCACATAGATCCCAGGGAGGAATCATCTCCTCGGATGCTAAGACACTCTTTCAACTGAATTCCTATTTAAAAATTACCTTCATCCAGCCGGGCGTGGTGGCGCACGCTTGTAATCCCAGCATTCGGGAGGCTGAGACCGGAGGATCCAGGTTCGCGGACAGCCTCAGCTACCTAGTGAGGCACTCCATAACTTAGTGAGACTCGGTTTCAAAATAAAGAATAAAAAATAGGGCTGGGGGTGTAGCTCGGAGGTAGAATGCCTCTGAGTTCAATCCCCAGTACCGCAAAAAAAAAAAAAAAATTACCTTCATCCTAAAAAAGCCCAAAGCCACGCCTGTTCCATACCTCAAAAAGTGAGAACTGGTCAAAGTATTGACATAAAGTACCAGTTCCCTTTCCTCAAAGTAAGATAACTCTGAAGGATCATCCAGGATCAGGATTCCTTGATGCATTGGGTCTCTTGGAGACTTTTGTTGTGACTTCCATGCAACATTATCCATTCTTCTCTCTGACCAATCCTACTCTCTTCTCTTTGTCACAGATGTTTATTGTTAAGTGTGCACTTCCATAAACTCCTTGCAAAGACATATCCATTTCAAAGTCTGTTTTCTAGGCATCCACTCTAAGACACAAGCAATCAAACTTGATCATCCCTTACTGCTGTTGTCTATTGATATCCTGTTTACTGCCCTTACTATCTGAAGATTGCAGTACATGGATCAACACCCATTCTCCACCATTATTACCTACATTATTTTTGATAACTTCAACATCTGCGCATTCCATTCCTCTAACACACCAGTCTCTCCAGTCATTAACTCCTCCCTTCTAAGTAAAAGTAGATAAAAACAAGTAAGATAAAAGAAATCTGGGTCCCAGGACAGTAGTGGGAGATATGGTCAAGGGGCAAAAAAGCAGGTCATAGTTTTTTACAATATTGTAAAGTCTTTAAGTTTTACTTGATGGGAAGTTTGAGTCATTGGAGAATTGTGAAGAGTAACTGGATCAAACTTTCTGTTTAAAAAGAATCTCTCAGCTGGGAGTGGTGGTGCATGCCTGTAATCCTAGTACTTAGGAAGCTGAGATAGGAAGATTGCAAGTTAGAAGCAAGCCTCAGAAACTTAACAAGACCCTGTTTCAAAATTAAAAATAAAAAGGGCTAGGGATATAGCTCAGAGGTAAAATGGCCCTGGTCTCAATTCCCAGCACCCTCTCCACCACCACAAAAAGAGAGAGAGAGAGAGAGAGAGAGAGAGAGAGAGAGAGAGAGAGAGAGAGAAAACCTCTCTCTGACTGTTTTGTTGTTAAGTAAATGTACAGAGGAAAGAAGAAAGGGAAGACATAGGAAGATAGTTTAGGAAGCATGTTTTATTCTATGAAAGAAGATGATTGCTTAAACCATGCTAGTAGTCATATAGGTATTAAGAAGTGGTTAGATTCTGGAGAGGTGGTACAAGAAGAAGCCACAGGATTTTCTTGATTTAAAATTCTATTGGAAAAATGAGTCTAACGAGTCAAATGGGAATCCAAGGACTCCAATCTGAAAATGGAAAGATAAAGTTTCGATTAACTGTGACAGGGAGGGGAATATTTTCAGTGGAATATTTTCCATAGAAAAAAATCAAGAGTTTAGGTTAGAATAATGTTTTCTTTGAGCTGTTTTTTTAAAATTTTTATCTAAATTTTTATATAAAATTCTTTAATATACCTATTTTAACTAAATGATTATACATATTACAATTATTTTCTTAGAATAAATTTCTAGAAATAAACTTGATATAGTACCAAGTATGCCCGTTTTTTTGTTTTGATACACAAAAACAAATTGTGCTTCCAGAAAAAATAAATCAGTTTATACCACACCATCATAGTTTAAGAATTTGTTTCTAATAAAATAATTTATGATAGCTGAATAGGTATTCAGTAACTTATTAACTATTGTGCTACAGTTGGATATTTGCATTATTCATTTAATAAATAATTATTTAAGTGTCTGCTATATACCAAAATGGTACATAGAGTAGTTTTCAAAACAAACATAGAATTTGTCCTTGTGAACTTTTCTTTCTTTTCTTATTATACTTTTATTGCATTATAGTTTCGTATTATAATTTAGTTCAGAGTGATAGGGACATACATGCACACATACTTGGTGAACTACGCCTGGATTTCTTCTTGCTCCCTCCCCTCCTTTGAGTTGTTGATTTGGCATCCAAGACAAGTAAATGGTTGAATATATAGTTGTAAGTATCAGTGTGCGCTAAACGCTCTGGGACTGCATTTAGTATTCTTGAGGTTGTCCATCTAGACTCTCTTTTTATTTACCTTGTTTATATTCATCCTTCATTCCTCCCAAACTCTGCCTTAACATCTGAAATTTTTCTTGAGTTTCAGCAATATCCTCCTAACATCTTTCTCAGTGTCTTACATTTAGTCTTCATTTCATTCACTTTTCTGCTGAATTACATGCTTTTCATCATCTTTCTCTGTTCCTTTGCATCTGATAGAAAACATCCATCTGGTTTTCCTCTTAGGATTCCCAGACACTTTCCTCAGATCCTATTTTTTTTCTGTTAAAAGTTCAAGGAATTGTGTTTTCCTTTTCTTCTTGTCCCCATGATCACAAAGATTAATGCCTGTGAGAGTGGGGCAGCAAATGAAAATGAGTAAAATAAAGACTAGGGATGTAGATCAGTGAAAAAGCATTTGCTGAGCATACATAAGGTCCTAGGTATGATCCCCAGCACTGAAAAAAAAAAAAAAAACAACAAAAAACAGTGATATAAACTTTGCGTAGAAAAGTATAAAGTAAGGAGAACTGTGTCAAACTGTAAATAGCATGCCTTACCTAACAGAAAATCAATGCATAATTTTAAATACTATGTAAATAAGATAAAATTTATCCACGGATCACAAGTGCTTGAGATAGATCACTGTGAGTCAACATTCTCCTCTAGCTGTCTCTCCCTTATGCTGAATTAAGCAATAACCTTTGTGCAGATAATTGGAAAATAAATATCACTGGCTTTAATTTTTCTCACATTACACAAGAGCCAATGAACTACAAAACTGGAGAAAATATGAATAATAAACTCCTTTTCTCTTTTAAAAAAGTGTCTTTTCAGATATTTTTTCAACTTTCTACTACAAATCTATACCACTAATACCCTAGAAGCATCTCAAATTCAACACATTAAAATCTTGACTACATTATCTTTTGTGGGAAGTACTTTCTTGTCTAATATCCTCTAATTCAGTCAGATAATTTTCCTAGGATGTAAACTTTGGAATCAACTTTAAATCCTGTAGTTCCTTTACTCTTCCTTTACCAATAGCTGCCTATCCTTTGAATCAGATACATGGCTATCTTAATTCTTTACTTAAGACCTTAGAAAATGGGCAAATTAGATCAACTACTAAAACTTTGATGGCTCATATCAGAGAGACACAGTTATCATAAAGAAAGAAAATAGCTGCCACACCTGTAAGACTTCCTGGTAACTTACGATTATTTATCTTTGTGTCATTTAGCTAGCACCCAGTTAAGCTAAAAAAAAAAAAAAAAAAAAAAAAAAAAAAAAAAAAAAAAAAAAAAAAAAAATCACCAAGGCAAATATTGGTGCCTGAAAAAATACCATCTTAGGGCTACCCAAATATATTTAGTAATCTGTTTCCTTTGATATTATCTTACTGTGAGACACATATGGGTCAGTAAGTATTTGATTGATATGGTTCCCTTTATCTTGAATCCCAATCCCGATTTATGAAGTAATTTGATTGTTATTTAGTTTCCACTGAAGAGTTGCCCACTGGGGGAAATGCAAGGAAGAGATAGGCTCCCAAACCTCATAATTATTATTTGTCAGAAAAGAGAAAAAAGAAATACAGATAAAAATAGAGACTGAGGGAGGCTGAGACAGGAGAATCGCAGGTTCAGGGCCACCCTAAGAAACGTAATGAGAACACTGTTTTAAAAATAAAAAAGAGGCTGGAGTATAGCCCAGAGGTAGAATGCCTCTGGGTTAAATTCCCAGTACCCCCCCCCAAAAAAAATGGAGATATAAAGATAGGGGTGAACTGCAAAAAAGATGGAAGGAAGGAAAAAATCATTCTTAATATGGTTTTGTGTTTATATTTTTCTGACTAGTCCTCATAAAGAAAATGAGTAGATTATAACTGAGTGATCTGCTTTCTGTGATATAATTCTCAATAAAAATAATTGAATCATCCCTTGTTTTCATATAATGGTCTTTTGAACTTGGTAATGTGAAGTTCCTGAAACTTCAAGTGGTGAGGCTCAACCAGAGTTGGCACCAAATAATTTGTATCCCATTAAACTTCCTCAGAGACTAGCAAACACACACCCCTTTCATTGTTGAGATGCCTTTTTATCCTCACTTTCTTAGTTCCTACAAATTCTACTTCTCCCTTTGCACCATTACATCCTTCCCCATTCCTTCTGCATCCTTTCCCATTCCTTCCTACTATGTTCCCATGAATTTCTACCCTCTAAGTAATTACATTCACCTCACTATCTTTAATTTATGCTCTACTTTGCCACAAATAGCATTAAAAACATAGAGAATATTGTCACCTGTATTTCTCCAGCTCAAGAGCTTTTCAAAGGTCCTTGACTGAGAGCAGAAAGCCTTCGATGGCAATGATCAGTGATAGGAGCAAGATTCTAACCCCTCCTAGAAGAGCCCAAATTCCTACTCACTACCCAGAATCCATTGCAATTTACTCTTCTTTCCAAGCAGAAACTTTAGGAATAATTCCAATTTAGGACAAATGAGTTTCTCTTCTCCTTCAAATCTGAAAGACATGCAGTCAGGTTGGGATGAACTTGAAGTGTTTGCTTTGTCTTCCGTGATGCTCATTTTCTTCAGAATGGCTTTCAAAGGTATTTATCTCAAGTGGTACTACTTTTATCAAGTCCATAACATTAAAGGCAAATATTTGTTCCATATGGCAAAGTAGGAATTATGCATCCTTAGGTCTAATAATTATGTAAAGGTACTAATTTAAGTCATATAGAAACTACCAAATGAGTTTATGACTTATTCTGAAAAATAAACTCTTCTTTATAACCTTATGCATAAAAAGAGGAGCATTTTGCAATGCAGTAAGCTGTGGTAAGGCATGTATTATCACCATGACAGGGAACAGCAGAGGAATGTGAGATGGTGCATTTTAGTAAAGCTAGAGTTTGCCAACTTTGACATGTTCAAATTTTTTTTTAAGTACCGAGAGAAAAGATTATTAGTGCTCAGAATCACAAATCTTATTATTGTTAATAGAAGTGCAGAATGTGACCACAACAAAATTTATTATGCATTGTACAAAATTTGCCTTCTAAAGTATGTCATTTTATTCAATATTGTTTACTCTTTCTTGTGTGCATCCTCAAAAGACAAAATTGAATGATGACTATATTCTATGCTGTCAGAACATGCAAAACAAGCACACTGTTATTATAGAAACTAGGCCTGGGGGTGTCTGGGGGTGCATCTGTAGATAAAATAAATAGATAACATTGTTCACTTTATTTCCCTAAGGATTAGAACAAAATCTTGCAAATTAAACCTTGTAAGAATTAATGATAAGGTTATAACAGCAAAAAGTATCATCTTGGCAGATAATAGCAACAAACTGAGGGCCTAAAAAACCCCAAATTGGACTTTGGTCTTTCTAATGTCAAAGATAGAGTTTTCTTTGAGTCAGCTCAGTGTACAGCATGAAACAGCTGTTCTGGCTATCAGTGCTATACCTCAGAGTGAGTGTGATGAAGGGGCTGAGAAATTGCTGTGATGTATGATAGTGGCTGCATCGAAAGCAAATTTGTCTGCAGCCTCCCGGGCTCACTGAATATTAAGATAAGGCAACTGGGATTGGCACTTATTCCCTTCAGTTTCAGAGCTAAGACATGTGGAAATGATTGTAGGCCTAGACTATCACATTCCTTCTAAAAAAAATGTTGGCAAGTCCTCAGAAACTGAGGCCAGTTATTATTATCCTTCTCCTGAACATCATTTGGGGGAAAATAAGGTCTGATAGAAAAGAAAGAGAATTCTGGCACCTTTGTGAATAAAAAAAAAAGTTTTATTGAAAATAAAACCCTGAAAAAATGATGCAGGAAAAAATTCAATAGAATTTGATGACTTCTTTTTGGACTATGAAAAGGAGATTGATCTAAAGTTAATTATGGCCTTATTGGACTAAGATTTGGGCCTGGAAAACTCAAGGAGTTGGGTTAAACTCAAAGAAATAATTTTAGTTCTCTTTTTCTCATAGCAGGAAACAGTGCAATTTACATCTACAGTATTAAAAGAAAGATACAAGGTTCTGACTTCTAAATGCCAACATAATGATGAGCAAAAATCCTATTCACTATAACTCAAAATTTATTCTCCAGTGCTTTGGGGTTCTGCAAAGGAAAGGAAATCTCTCTGAAAATGAAATGTGATAACCAAACTTTTGATGCTAAAGAAGGTCAAGGAATTCAAGTGCAAATTTTTAAGGCAGCATAACTATGATTGGTAATTGAGGAGAAAGTTTATTGAGAAAAACAGTTCTGAAAAAAAATACAACAAAGTAAAAAAGTTTTACTTTGGCATTGATTCAAAGGAACATTAAGACAGACATTCAATTGCTGTGTATAAATGTAATGAAAATAAATGTAGTATTCAAGGTCCACACTATTCAAGTACCAGTCCAAACAATTTTATGGAAAATTCACCTAACCTTATGCAGTACCAGTTCTCTTACCTATAAAATAAAAATAGCAATACCCATACAAATAGTAATGTGAAACAACAAAATAATGTATACAACAGATCAGATGTAATGCCTATAAAATATCTACTCTACTAAAATATACCTCATCTATTACATATTAGCAAAATAGAATATAAAATGAAGCATTTACAATCAGCATTCTAGATTGGTTTTAAAACTGGTTTTGAAGGTAAAAAATTACATTCAATTAACCATTGTTATTCTATCTCCAGTGCCTAAAACAATGTTGAATAAATAAATTCTTAATTACATCTTAAAGCAGTGGATTATGATCTGATCTGATTTGATTGTTTTAAACTCAGTTTTAAAAGTCTGTCTTTGTTTTTCCTGCATTAGGAGATATTTCCTGCATAAACCCTAGATGGAGTTCATAAATCACTTGATAATACAGCAGCAACCTTCCTGTAAATATGGCGTCCTGTGGCCACTTGGGGTGAATGCCAGATGCTGTATGGAATGGAGGTATGCTCTTACAAGCTCCTCTTCTAATGTGACATCCTGTAGAAAGGATCAGCTTTCTCAGGGAGCATACTTCATGCAATGCTTATGTGACCTTTCAGTGCATTAACAACAGCAGGTAAATCATTGGGTTCTGTCTAACAGACACATTGATTCAGAGATGCAAAGAAGGCACTCGCTAAACAATGTGCTATCCAGCTGGAGCATAATAAACACACCTATAGCCAAACAAATGGATCTCAATGCTTAATTAACTTTTGCTCACCTTCTAAACAACGAGGACACTGAAATTACAATCAAATCTGTTTAGTCAGAATCTAGAGCCAGATTCTCTGCATCTGCACAGGGTTAGTTCTGATTAGACCTAGTAAATGTCTGAAGGTTTGTTTGTTTGTTAATAATCTTTTTTTTTTTTTTCTCACAGGAACAACTACAGAAACCTAGGAAAGGGTTGGCTCATTCCAATGAGCATGTGCTCTGCTCAGTCGCCATTCCTTAAAAGGATGTTACTTCATTTATCTACTCTAAACATTACATTTTAGAGTATTAAAGGAATAGCTGCAGGTATACTTTAAAGTGTAAGTGAAAAAATAATCACAGATTAAAAAAATTGTAAAGGGAGGTAAAGTCTTATAGTCAGTCTTCTACGAATGGAAAAATGTTTTTCCAATTACCATTACCCTAGCCCTGCTCCAGATTTGTTCCCCATAAAAACACAGAATTAAAGGAATTTTAGATATTTGTGCATGTGTTTATGTTTATGTAGAAGACAAAAGTCAGTGGTAAGTAATATCTTCTCTTCTGCCTCTGGTCTGTCTTAGGAACTTTTGTTTTGCAGATGAGAGACAATGACTGTCTACCACTTAGCAACTAAGAATCTGATAAGCAAGAAAGATTGTACCAATATTCCATGTCCATTTTACTTACAGTCAATAAGGCATAGTGATTCAGTTCATGGACTCTGGAACAAAATCTAGTGTCTCCAATTTACTGCCTGTGTGACCTTGGCAAGTTATTCAACTGTTCTCTGCCTTCATGTCTTTATTTGTTAAGTTGATACAACACAGTTCCTCACTCAGAGTTGCCATGAAAATTAATTGTAAATTATTTGCAATAGTACTTGGAATTTAGTAATTACTATTATATATATATACCTATTACCAATTGATCATCATCAACATTGTTTGTAAATAATAGATTTAATGTAACTCAAATGGCAGAGACCTGGACCACAATGTGTTGTACCTACAAGAATGTTCTCGAGTATTCTTAGATTTTTTTCCCACATGTTAGGTTTCTATTTTGATTTAAAGCCTGTGATGTTTACAATGATGTAATACAAATAGAATTATGACCTAAGCTTTACAATTGTAAAGCTGAATACATCTATTGTCATGTTTAGGACTCTATCATAATTTCAGCATAAAATTCTCTATTGGTTACAATGTAGGATACTAAGATGACTACATACAAAGGAGCTCATAGTGATCCATTGGAGTAGATTCAACATGTGCACAAATAATATTACAACATAAGCAAAGAATAGAAGAGTTAAAGAAATGTCAATGGGTAATAAAATAAGACAAACTGTAGGTTTCGAAATGGTATGGATAATATTAATTTTGAATACTGTCATAGAAGTTTGGACAATTTGTAAGAAAGTTTACATAGCTGGTAATATGGGAGAGCAGGCCAGTTATAGGGTTGTTGCAAAATCTTGAAACTTGGAATTAGCACTTCTTGGTTCTAGATTTTTATCAGAGCATATTTGGCAGGGCTACTTCTGAATGTGAGTAATTCTCATTTTAGGTACATAAAGGGTTTGCAGTGTCATGAAAAATTTGCAGAAAAGCTTGTTGTTCAGAGATGAACTTGTACATGAGTTAGTAATAGTATTAATAGTACCTTTATGACATAATTAGCATCGACATTCTTGACTGGCTTCATCATCATTACTGTTTGTATCTTACAAGGTGTCTTCAGAAGAAGCTCTATTTGATATGCTCTTTGACAGTCCTATCACTTCTTGGACTAATATTCTATTTCCTTAAGTGGTTTCCTCAGGGTTTTTTTCCCCTAAAATGGCCCAATTATGTTACCGTGACATAACCAGATACTTAAGTTCTCAACCAACTTTATATTTTGATGACTTCACTGATGTTAATTGTTAACAAAACTGTAAATGGCTAAGCAAAAACAAGTTCTTTGGGTGAGCTTTGCACCAGAGTCAAGAGTAGTGTAGCAAGACTCATTTGATAACAATCAAGAATGTTTAATAATGTGGGAAATTAAGTTGAAATACAAATCAGAGTTAACATGATCATATTGAAGCCTAGATATGAGAATATTACTGCTTTCACAAACTATTTACTTTTGCTTCCATTATATGTGCCTCCAAAGTTGTTAAAGTTTAAGGCTACATGGATCCATTATCTACTATAGAAAGGAAGAAATTTTGAAAACAGCAGGTCATTTTTACTTTAGAGAGGAAAACTATCTTGCTACTCTAAGTATCTAATTCTTAGACACTGAAATTAAGGAAAATAGGTTAATACCAAGTAAATGTTCAAGACAGGCAGGACAGAGGTCTGATCTATTTCACCATTCAAAGTAAAGATGCCTATTCGGCCATAGCCAAGAGAAAATGTATTCCAGGTGTAGATAATTTGTGAGGGTCTCTTCTTTGTATACTTTGAGAAAATAGAGCCAACTATTTCTAAAGTTAAGAGAAAATGAGAGATGAGAAATGTGTCTGTGTATGTGTGTTTCATCATAAAGTAATATCTCTACTTTGAGAGGAATCTGAAGCAGTCCCTCATAAAATTAATACAGGGGGATCTTTTTCACCTCACATCTCTTTTAACTTAAACACTTGTAGGTCCCTGCCAAGTATCTGTTTTTAATAGAGATGGAGTTCTCCAAAGAAAAAAAAATTGATGAGATAGAAGACCTGCTAATCTTTGTCCCTTAAAATGACCTTCTTTATAAAATGGCCTGAGTCTTTCCTAAGTTCTAGCACTAAAGGGTCACACCTGAATAGCGAGTATATTATAAAATAAAGTGTCAGTAGCAATCATTAATCCAGTCCACATGTAAGTCTTTCCCTTATTTTCATTGTCTATTTCAATGCTGATAGTCCATTTCCTGGTGTTAAGAACATCTCCCTGATGCTTTTATACTAAAGTTTGGTTTCTTTACAGTGTCCCGTCTAAATATCCTCAGATACATCTGAAAGTTTTGCTTTCTTCTTTGTAATTTATCTTTACAAAGAGGGTACACAGGCACTGTTTTATTATGCAAGCTAATGGAAAGGAGGAGCAGAGTGGATGACTTAGAAAAGAAAATAATCCTTCTGGTAAACTTGTTAACAGCAGCATGAGAATCTTTTTTTTGAAGAAATAAAAGATTCTTAGGGGACAATCTGAGGAATGAGATGAATTCTTAAAATCATTCCTTTTCCCACATTAATATTTGCTCTCTATAAAGGTCTTTTCCATTTATTTATTTACAGAAGAAATATCTACCTTGTAGGGGGTTTTCGGTTAGGGAAGATTTGGCGTTGTCCTTGTTGTTGTTGTTGCTGCTGCTGTTGCTGTTTGTGAGAAAGAAAGTGATGAAAAAGGATGGCCACATACTGTGTCATGGTAAGTAGTAACAATTATCAGAGCCTATTAACTATATTAGATTAAGAATGTGGTCTTTAAACAGAAGTAAGTCTCTATTTTTAGATCTGCCACTTAGTATGTGTAAAGTTACTAAGGGCCAGAAGCCTGTTTCCTTTCTGTGTAAAAATAAGGAAACAAGCCTCCTTATTAAACTGTTTTGAGTTAACCTAAATGAGTTAACACAGATAAATGCAGAGACTCATCTAGCAAATGTTATGTGTTTTTTCATTGTGGAATATGAAGCCAAACCCATGACTCTATCTCTTTGCACCTATTGCTGCCCTAGGAAGGCACACTTAGTTGGTGGCTTAAAACACTACTGCGTCAACTCCTGTATCCAAAGGATTAAACCCTTTTTCCATACTCCTAACAATAATCCTTGTACTATTTAGTGAACACAACATATTTGCTATTTTTCTTTAACAAATTGCCCGAAATGTAGCAGCTTAAGATAATGAACACATATTATCTCACACAATTGCTCATGGTTAGGGGTCCCGGTGTATGCAAGTAGTATGGTTTTGACACAGCATCTCTCATTGAGTTGTACTGAAAATGTCAGCCAGCGCTGTGGTCCTCTGAAGGTTTACTTGGGCTGAAGAATCTGCTTCCATGCTTCCTCCCATGGCTCTCGGCCAACAGCCTCACTCTTCACCATGTGGGCTCTGCAGAAGACTGCTCACCACATGCAAGCTTGCTTTTCCTGAAGAAAGTGATTTGGGAGCGTGACAGCAACTAAAATGGAATCTAAAGTCTTTATAACCTAATCTCAGAAGTGACATACCATCCCTTCTGTCATATTGTATTGATCACACTGTGACCAACCCTGGTACAATGTTGGAAGGAACTATACAATGTGTGAATAGCAGGAGCAGAGATCATTGGGCACTATTATAAAAACAGATTACCACCACCTTCCACCAAATAAATGGACTGAGCACCAGCAAGCCAATGGTTGATCTCAAGTTAGATGCTCTGTGTAGTATTTCTTCCTTATCACATTATAATCTTTTATCTCCCCTAAACACAAGAAACCTGCTGAATGCAAGCTGTAGCTTGTTGTTTTGCTTTGTTATGTTAGCCATCCCTGTATCCGGGTAAATTTCTCAAGGGAGACCACCTGAATTCATTACAAACACATGCATAAGTAATAGTAATAGTGCTTAGATAAAAATAAATCTGTGCTAGCTGGGCGTGGTGGCGCACGCTTGTAATCCCAGCATTCATTCGGGAGGCTGAGACCGGAGGATCTGGGTTCGCGGCCAGCCTCAGCTACCTAGTGAGGCACTCCGCAACTTAGTGAGACTCGGTTTCAAAATAAAGAATAAAAAATAGGGCTGGGGATGTAGCTCGGAGGTAGAATGCCCCTGAGTTCAATCCCCAGTACCACAAAAAAAAAAAAAAAAAAAAAAAAAATCTGTGCTATCTCTATTTTTAACGTCTACAGCTCCCTGCCTGAAATATAAGATCAAGTCAATGACAGAACAAGAAAACAAGTTCTGCTTTGTGAAGCTCCAGAAAGAAAATGAAGAAAGTCTTCAGGAAATTAGGAAAGAACAGAGAAATGGAGAAAATATGACCCAGCAGCACAAATAGGACAAGGAGGTCACAGACACAGTCAGGGAGCTGGAGAAATCAGACAGGGTATAGAATGCTAACTGTTGACTGTATAAAATAGTATGTAGTATTCCAACTAACAAGTTCTATTTATAGAAACCATATTCTTTCTAATTTTAATATTAGGGGCTTGTTTCATATGTCTTAATACTTGGAAATTTACATCACCAACTGACTTTCATTTAGAATAGCCTAACTAGGATAAGTCAATTGCTTTTTCCTGATCCATGCTGTTTTTCTGACTTAAGAAGCAGGGCAAGGAAGAAAAATTCTGTAAGATGATAATCATATACTCACCTAAAACCTGCTTTTTAAAAATTAAGGTCACAAATGATCTTTGGGGACCATAACAAAACCACAGAAAGCATTTTTAAATCGCTATGTTATTTTGAATTATGCACTTTTTTAAGCCAAAAATTTAGCAAGATCAAAACTATGAAGCTCAAGTATAACAGAAGACTACAATCAATTTTGCAATTTAATATCACACAACATGTTATATAACTATCTTCTTGCTATTATATTTTCATAGTTTTTAAAAGTGTATTTGATGGATTTTTTAAAAATCTTAATTTCTGGATAAAAGTTGGTCAAACACCATTAAACAGGGGCTTTAGAGAATGTGTAGGCAGGTATTTCATCTTATCACCTGGCTTAGAAGTAGATCAGGTCATTTTGGTTATTAGATATTACCTACTGAAAGTATACTATAGAAAAATAGGCTAAATTAGTAAATTCCCCCACCTTGTGAAACAAGACAATATTTGTTATCTAGGGAAAAGGTTTATTGCAAAGAATCGATAAAAATTATATCATGACTTTCCATTGCTTCAGAGTTAATTATGTACCATTGATTACTTTGTCTTACGTCAATGGACTCAAACAAGAGGTAGAACTTGTCTGTTGGTAAATGATGGGACCATAGATCTTCTCAATACATATGGTAGCCAAGGTGCACAAGGCCCTGTTTATTCACTTAAGCAAACCCAGGCTTATAAGAGTAACAACAGTCATGCCATTAGAAAAAACAATTCTCCCAGCCTGATTTAAGGAATGCCTGCAAAGAACTCTTGAAAGCAAAGGATGGAAACTAATGGGGTGCACAGAGTGGCCTCCACTCTGCCACACATGGCCAGCAGGCACACAGGCTCTGCTGCAGCTAAGCAGTCCTGGGGCCAACAAAGACCTCGTACAGAGGAGCATTCACATCTGAGTTTGCCGCTAATGAGCAAAGCATGCTACGTTGCCCAACAATCACATTATTATCTAAGTATTATATTTGGAAGAGAACTCAGAGTATCTTTTTATAGATTTATGATATTTGCTCCAAGTTCACACTGAGACATGGAGATTAATAGGCAAGAGGGAGGAGAGCATTATATGAAGTTATCAAAAAGAAACTTTGTACTAAATCAGAGCATTTGGGAGAGATATGATCATTAGCATTTTTATGAGCTTTTAGTTTCCATTTTTTTTCCTGACACTGATAAGAGATCTGTCTTCTCTTAAATGTAATGATGTGTATATTTGCCCTCATTTGCAAGTTCAGAGTCTGGGCAAAGACAAATCCAAGTACTGTCTAGTACTGAAATCTCCTTAGGCTGCTGTGATAAAAACAAAAAGACATTCATCCCCAAATTAGTGACTTCATGCAAAAGGGCACAACACAAAAATGAACTATTTTTGGTTCATGAATTCTTTCACTCTTCAGTAAACCCTCTGCTGCCTTTAGGTATGCAGTTGGCAAGGATGGTCAGGGAGGGCAAATTAGGAAGGGCAGCAGAGAGCAAGTGTGTTATAGATATCTGTCCCTAACAGAACTTATGCACCTCTGTATCACTATTTACTAAAAATACATACCCCCCCCAATTGTCTCTAAAAACTCTATATAGAAGATGGTAAGGCATTTAGCAGCTGGCCACTGTGAACAGTTTGTCTGTCATCACATGCGTTAAGTCCCAGGGACATTGCATGTTTGATAGGTCTCACTTTCTCTATAGTTGGGAGGCAGCATTCAGGGACATACAAGAGCTGGAGTCAGCACCTAGGCCCTTCCATCTTTTGAATTCCAACTGCACTCCTTATTAGCTGTGTAAACAGGACAATTTAGTGACTTAATGCCACAGTTTCTTCATCTATAAAACAGAGGTAAAGGCCATGGGGCTTTGGCAAATTAAATGAGATAATCTATATAAAGCAATTAGAATAGTGCCTAGCATATAGTTGAGATGGTATTAGTGATTGCAATGAATACCATTGCATTGTCTGCTTCAGGAAAAATGTTATTTTTGGAGTATGATGCAGAATAACTACAAAAAATAAAATCAGAACTAGAAAATGTAATAAAATAAACAAAACTGCTAATCTAGATATTTTATGATTTGCCTTTAGTTTCTCAGTTGCCTTGTGCCCACTGATGTCTCTTGGATTTCTGATATGAAAGTCATTTCTAGAGCCCTATTGAAGGACTATTGACATTCATATGTTAGCATTCTGATAATAAAGAAGAGTCCAGTTTTGACATGTACAAAGATCAAATTATCATCAGACATTATGATACAGGAACTCAAAAACTTACCTGTCAAGGATCTGGCCCTCAGAGTCAGGACTCTATCCTGATATTGCCCCTTACCAGAACCTTGGCTCCAACTAGATACCTTTAACAAGTCCAGTTTTGTCTGGAAACAGTTATAATTAGAGATGTGTGCTATTTCCTAATTGACCTTGAATCCAATAGACCTTTAGCATTCCACAAAAGTAATCCCTAATTTCTGTAGCTCTTTGACCAATACAAGTTTATAAAATGGATCAAAGCTAATATATCTGCAACAGACATCATGAAGTTCATTTCATCCTCAATGTACAGAGGATTGCCAAACGATTTGCTGAAAAGAAAGTAATGAGGAATGGATTTTAGGGGGAAATATTTTCTCATTTCCACATTTATAAATTTTCTCTATTCTTCTTTCCAAATTTTTTGCAGTCTAAGAAGTTCTAATACAGGATTTCAAGCAACAAAATGCTGATAGGTTTTTCATTCCCATAGTGTATGTTGACACATAATATTTGGATATCATTTGTGATTTCTCTGACACTTCCAAAGGACACACATATACCCATGTTGGCTTACTTTTACACACACACACACACACA